>MU228020.1:103335-142091 GCA_018584345.1 Thuja plicata
TATATATATATATAAAGTTATTATGGTTTAGAACATGCTATAGTGGATTTGGCAATTGTCTATGTTTAGTTGTGACTGAATATGGTTTCTACATTAAATGTATTCCTTGTATTTCTATGGATGATTGTTATTGATTAAGATGGGAGGGAGAGGGCCATGAACTCGGATACAATAATCATATAAGAACATAAATCAAAGAGCACAACTTCAGGCCATTACACCAGAAGCAACCACTACCATCACTCAACAAAAAATCAAAAACCAAACAAACAATAATTTTACCACTAATGATTCTTCCAATATTACTCTTATCAACCCTAATATCAATATAACAAAAGTTAACACTAGCTAACCTAAAGTGCCTATCAGCAGAGAGGCCAATGTTCCAAAATATATTAACATCACAATTCACAGTATCAATAGAGAGATCAACTTTAAACATGAAACAAAAAAACAACATAACAATTGCAAACCCCATAAAAAGGAAACTCATTGATCTTTAGCAATAGCCTCCCAATTCATGGTGAGGGATTTAATTTCTATCTTCTATCTCTTCGAGTCATCCTCATGTGCTTGATCTTCATCTTTGACATCTTATTTCCTCTTCCAGGCCATCTTCTCGAATCTACTCTTGCCATTGACCATACCTAGAACAAATTTCATCATGAGACTTTCTAAAATCCTACACAAGGAAGTGAAAGCAAAATTGAAATCATCAATAGACATTGTCTAAGGGATAACATTCTCCAGCGCGGTGACTCTATTGTGCAGAGCCCATATATAGTTCATAATGGCTTCTTCATTGAAATTCTCCTTCTTCTAGGTAGCAAGCTTATTCCTCTCTTTTTTTCTTCCTTAAAAATAGGGGAGGTACAAGAAATATTCACCATTTCATCCATAGAATCTAGATTGCCAATAAGTTCAACATATTTTTCATCCCTAGTATCCTCTTGATTTTTGACTTCCTTTTCATTGTCCTCATCATAAAAATTATCACTTTCCTCCATCTCTTCTGGCTCATTTTCCTGGCCTATTTACGGTACCACTTCTTCCTCCACACTCTTCTGCTTATTTTCCTTCTTGTTACTAAGCCTAATAGATATGCATTCACCAGAGATAAAATCATTTTTATTTTCACTAGAGGTGTCTCCTTTTTTCCCTCCCGAGAATTAGTTTCCATTTCTTCCGCAGAATCCTCCTTGTCCACATAAATGTAGGTATTCCTCCCTCCCTAGTTTGTTTTATGAAGGTTGGATGCAACAGGCTTCTTAGAAGGGGCTTTCCTCTCAGGAGGGATGGTATCAAGTAAAGTTTCCTCAAAGTAAACAAAGGATAAGGGTTTGTCCTTAGCCATAGAGGGAGAGGTTTTTCCCATATTTTAAGTTGTAGGGTTATCCTTGGAGTTGTTAGGGAGCAGTTCGATGTTAAGAAAATTGATTCTCACTGAACTAGAAAGGTTTTTTTAGACTAAGGGTAAGCAAGACACCTACCTATAGAATGAGAGTTACTAAAAAAATGTTCATACAAAACATACATAAGAACCTGGGGAGGAGGAGGAGAATCACCTTTGCTAATTATATTGCTAATGGAGAAAAGAAAACATAATGACACATTAATTTTATCACCATGATGGATATAGTTTAAGACGGGGAAATGATAGCCATGGAAAGAAGAGAACCTAACCTCTAAGGTAAATTAGTTCATAATATATAAAAAAAAAAGAGAGAAAGGGGTAGGAAGAGAAGACCTATCATACCGACTTCCAAATGGAAGAACAATAGGCATCTCACCCTTCGTGAAGAACTTCTTCTGGAATTTCTTATAGTCTCCTCCACTCTTTCATTCAACTTTTTCTTTGCTGCAACTCAGACTCGTAGCTTCGGCTATAAGCTCTGGCGTAACAAGAAACTTAACGCTCCTAATCAACACATGTCACTGCTACCAGGAATTGACAGATTTTATCAAGAGATCACTATTAAACCCCTTTACACATTTCATATAATTAATCAAGCCCACCTTTCTAAATTTCCCCCACAACTCCCCATTTTGCATTAGCTCTTTACATTCACAAGGTTCCACCTTATTCAATGGCCCCCCATCACTTTTGCTTCCTAAAAAGAGCAGTAGGTATCAAATTTCTTCATACAAGTAGGCCCTCTCTCCATTAAAATAGAAAAAATTAGAAAAGGAAAAACTTGCCTTTTTATAAAAACCTTGTTGTTTCTTGAAGGTGGAACTGAAAGTTTTTCAAAAAATGCACTTTTATCAATGCCATAATTAATGGTTTTAGCATCGAGACACTTGTATAAAAGATCCTCACAAGATATGAAAACATAATTACCTTGATTCGAAGGCTACAACTTCATATTGTAATTTGTGCCCCATGTCATTTTAATAAAAATGACGTCAACATTAATATGATATTTTTGATCATAGATAACTATATCATTAGTCTTTATTGTCTCTAAAAAAGCCACTTGTTGAAAGCATTAAATATAATAATTGTCTTATCTAGCTCAACACCTCTAGATCCCTATTAGTATCTTTTTTTTCAAATTTAGTGAAAGTGTGATTAGTATTAGTCATTATAAAATAACTCCAGCCAAATTTTCTTGGTGAAACAATCCTGCCCTTCAAAGGGAATTTGAAATTTTGACCGTTAAATAGATTCCCTTTAGAAACTTGAATAATTTCTAAAGTGCGAAAAAAAAATTCCTCTCTTAAACTCATACTTCTCATACAGAAATAACTAAGCACAAAGCTCTACCACATAATAAAACTCATATTACTCCTAGCAGACACCCCATCTTAGGCTTTGAACCTAAATATTACTTCTCTCGTTAGCTAAGATTTCCTTCAACTCTTGTTGGCTCATTTAAAAAGTCGCTTGCCTCCATTATTTCTCTCCCAATCCCTAGATAGCCATGAATTCCACATCATAGTTTCCTTAACGTAGTGTGTGAATAATTTTGACATTAGAGAAGAAGAGAAACATTCTCTTACTCTCTTCCATTAGCTTGAAAATATATCAAAGATATGCAAATTTCTTATTGACGTGATCAATAATCATTTTGGAGTCTCCTTCTATGATGACCTTCTTATCCATAATATTTTTTAGGCAATTAATATCATACCACATTCCCCACATCTTGAGCATAGTTATTTGTTTTTATCCCTATGTTTTTTCCAAAGCAGGAATTAATTTTCCTCTCCAATCCTTGATGACAGCCCTAGTAGCTAAGATACCAGGATTCTCATTTGAGTAGCCATCTACTTTGCATTTTATCTAGCCCTCATTTGGAGGTTTCCATACTATTTATTTTCTCTTCCATATACTCATCCAATCTATATTAATAAATTTTTGATTGATATGCCAAGTTTGCTAAATTCTTAAATCCCAGAGAGAAGTGAAAACTTTAACTTTCTTAAATATACCAACATTGATATTGTCCTTGATATGTTGTTTTATAACCTGGAACATAGTTAAGCTTGTTCTATCCTAATCACAAAAAATTATATTATTCATCTCCTTCCACACAGTCCATGCCATAAATGGAGGAATATGGGCCCAAAGATTTTTACGATAGTGTGGTTCAAGGGACTATTACTCCACTGCATGATTACATGATTTAAGGTTATAGACATGACCCAATCCATCTGTAAAGATGAGAAGATAAGATGTCAAATATCATTAGAGAAGGAGTAGTGTATAAAGATATGGTCTATAGATTCAGAATTATTTTTACAAAGGTTACACATATTCACAAAGAGATGCCATGAATGTTCAGGTTGTCAATAGTTAGGATTCTTCCATGAGTCATCACCCACAAGAAACATTTAATTTAGGGATTAAATTAGGAATCCAGATGTGATTCCAAACATCTTCTTTGTCACCAATTACTTCCATTGCATTGTAAGATGAACTAACAGAGAAAGATCCTAAAGGATTATGCTTCCAAATCCATCTGTCAATCTCATTAAGAGATAAATATTGTTGTCTAGGAGAAAACGAACCCAGGCCCTAATGTCTTCTAATAGTTTCAAAGATAGTGCACTGGGGATATTACATTGATGAAAGAGACCCTCAAAATCAAACCATTTTCTTTACCTCTATACAAACATCAATAATTCTCCACTTTCATCCTGAGAAAATTAGAGAGCCATATCCTAATCTGGGAGAAAGAGTTGAGAACTGCCAGGGAATAATTCATACTCCAGATATCCCCCCACATATCAGCTTTCTCCCCATTAAAAATAAAAAGTATGCTCCCTTGCCTAAGGAAATTCTTAACATTGATTATACTCCTCCATAAGCGGGATCCACCACTAGGACAATTCTCTGCAAGTAATGAATCTACATTACCATTTCTCAATTATTTATCCTTCATAATAGATGTCTATTCC
This sequence comes from Thuja plicata, assembly GCA_018584345.1. Lineage (NCBI taxonomy): Eukaryota > Viridiplantae > Streptophyta > Pinopsida > Cupressales > Cupressaceae > Thuja > Thuja plicata. The sequence goes on from MU228020.1 coordinate 107,740, forward strand.
TTTTTACTTTCCATTAACTACCAACCAACTTTAGAAACAATAGCCTTATTGACTTGTCTTATCCTTCTAATACCTAGCCCCCTTGAGCCTTTTGGAGTTCATACCTTCTCCTATTTGATGAGATCCATATCAGCTCTTTCCTTCATGGTGGTTCATAATAATTTCTTTTGAATACTCTCAATATTTTCTTCCACTAAAGATGAGATTTTAAACAAAGACATGAAGAAAGATGGTGTGTTTTACAAATAGGAATTCAGTAGTTGCACCTTGCATCCCAAGCTTAAAATTTTTCCCTTCCACCCCCTAAGATTCCTCTAAAATCTTTCAATCAGCCACAAATTAGGAAGGTTGGACACTCTACAACCAATGATTTGATAGATTTTTGCTTGGAGGGAGATATCAATATTGAAGAAATAAATTTTACTTTTATCATAATCGATTTGTTGCCATGAGACCAAAGCATAACCTTCCACGATATCTTTCCACTTACCAGCTTCATACACAATGCCTGCCCAAACATAATAGTGTCATGAAAAAATTTCTCATGGGAGGAAGGAGGAATATGGGATGTAAATTTCACACCCCATAAGGTATGGGACTCTCTAGTTGTTTGGATATTCCTACCCAAAACCTCAACGAGAATAATGAACAAGTAAGGTAAGAAAGGATCACCCTACCTCAAGCCTTTCCCTGTAGTAAAGAACCCAGTAGGAGAGCCATTCAAAAGAATATAAAATTTAGTAATAGAAACACAGTTCATAATCATAATGAAAATTTTACTTTTAAAACCAAACTTATACAAGACAAAAACCATGACTTTTGAATCAACTTTTTATAAGCTTTGGATATATCTAACTTTAGCATCATACTAGCTTTTTTATTGGTTTCCATAGAGTTACCTAGTTCATGGGTGGAAATGACAGGATAAAAAATGTTCCTGCCTCCAACAAAGTCCTTTGAATTGTGAGAAATTACCTTATCCAAGATACCTTTTAGTCTCTTGACCATTACCTTAGATGGAATTTTATACATTATATTACCGAGGCTTATGGGAGAAAAATAAAACATAGAGTTTGGGTCTGCCACTTTAGGGACTAGGACAATATGAGTTGAATTGAATTTCTTTGCTAATTTACCCATTCTCATCATTAAACACATCCTCTCAATAATATCCCAAAAAACTTGAAATATTGTTTGGGGGAAACCATTTGTGCCCAGGGACTTAAACGTAGAAAATGAGAAAACAACATCATTAACCTCTTGGAAGGTAACCTGGTTAAAAAGGTTTTTATTATCAGAATCATCAACAAGATAAGGAATTACATCCACTATTTGTTAGGATTAGATAAGGTAGTATTCTCCTTCCCCTAGATACTAGCAAAGAAATTAATCACTTTTCCAACAAAAAAATTCCTCCTCATAAATTGAAGACCCATTAGGAAGAAGAAAAGATTCGATCTTGTTCCTAGTTTTGTGCTAGAGAGTATATGGGCGGAAGAACCTAGTATTTTTTTCTCCCTCTTTGAGCCACTGAATCCTTAATTTTTTCTTCTACGAGACTTCCTCTGACATGTTAAGTATTATCCATTGATCCCTTAGATCTCTTTCCTACTGACATATTTCATGATCACTTTACCCAGGTAGAGTATATGGGCGGAAGAACCTAGTATTTTTGTCTCCCTCTTTGAGCCACTGAATCCTTATTTTTTTCTTCTACGAGACTTCCTCCGACATGTTAAGTATCATCCATTGATCCCTTAGATCTCTTTCCTACTGACATATTTCATGATCACTTTACCCCTTCTCCATTCTATCTTAGACCACATCAAGTTTTCTCAGGATATCTTTTTTTTCCTAGAAAATATATGACTAAACAAATATTTATTCCATTCTTTCACTTTCTATTTAATAATCTGAAGTTTTTATCGATCTTTATCATAGGGAAATCATCAAAAAGAGTTTTCCACCTTTTTTAAACTAACCTTCTAAAGTCAAGGTGGGAAATCCACATTGTTTTCAACGTAAATGGGGAAACCATTATATTTCCATGCTTCCAATCAAGAAAGAGAGTATTATGATCTAAACTAGTTCTAGGGAGTTCAATGAGGAAGAAGTTTGCAAGATTAGTCCAATTAGGAGGTAAGGAAAATCAATCTAATTTAACTAGAAATAGGCTACTCCCCTATATTCTATTAGACCATGTGAAATCAACTCCATGAAGGTAAATATCTATCAGCCCAGTAACCAAAAACAAATCTTCCAAATCTGCCATACTGTAACTAAGATCTACTGTTCCTCCAGGTTTCTCTAAGGAGTATAAATGAGATGCAAAGTTACCTTGTAGTATCCATTTAACTTGACTAGACCCTCCATAATGCCAGTAAGAGCGTCCCATAAAGAGATTCTCAGAGAATGCACATTAGGGGCATACACATTAATCATATTCTAGGACTGGCTAGAAGAAATAATTTGAAAGGTGGTTATTAAACTATTACTAGAAGAAGAGATTAGAGTTCCCATCACTTTACCTAGATTCCATAGAGTTTCTAGACAATGAGACACTCCCTCAAAGTCAAAGGCCTCCCTTTGGGCATCAAACTAGATTTTTCTCACAATATTCACAAAACACTCTCTACTCATTTTAGTTTTCTTGAATGATTAGGATATCAATTTTTTTTTCTCCTGAATAGCACATTTTAACATATTTTATTTAACGGGGCTATTGAGGCCTCTTAAATTCCAAGACTTTTGTAAGAAAATAGATCTAGGCAATCTTCCCCTCCTTAGGCATCTAAGAATAACCCCCATATGAGAGGTCCCCCTACTTTTTATTCTTATTGAGATTCAAGAACCCATCAATAGTTCTCTATTTGTCACTAGAAACCTCTTTCTCTATTTCCATTTCCATGCTTACTTTTTGAGAAGATCTACCTTGTTTACCTTCGTTACCTACTTCAAGTCTCTTTTTCATCTTTCCTTTTTCTACTTCATTCAATTTTAAATCCTCATCATCCTCCAAAAACATCAGTTTGGATTTTTGCAAGGAGGGGTTGAAGAGAATCCCAAGACAACAAGTTGCCCCTTTAGGCTAGTGGAGCCCAGAAGGCCAACATAAGGTCCAGGTGAATCAAACAGGTAATATTTTTCTCTATTATTTTTTTTCTTTTAGTATATCCTTCTCTTTAGAATCCCTTGAATATAGTGGAGGAATACCTAGGGAAACCTTATATTGTTCTATCCCTACCTTTGAGTTATAAATATTTAACTACACAACCACCTCATCCAAAATTGCCTGCTGGGACGGGTTAAGGATAGAGGCAGGAACCTTAGGGCTTGAATCCAGAACCATAGTGGCTAAAATTTTCTTCATAGGAACATCATTGATAATCATTTCCTTAGACCTGAGTACAAAATCCTTCTATGGGATTGAACCCTTCATGGAAGATGTCCCACTAGCTCCCTTAGAACCCAACAAAGGGGAAGAGGGTCCCCCCATCTTGGGTTTTGCTGACTCTAAGGAGGTTTAAATCATAGAAGAAGCATATGATGATGAAAAATATCCTCCATGAATAGGAAGATGAGAACTCCCTTTATAAAGTTTTAAAGCATTGCTAAGGTGACCATAGTTCTTCAAAATGTGACAAAACCACTTCACATTCTCATATTCTAGGGGCTGAGGAAAGGATACAAATTTGGACTTAAGATTAATGTTGGTAGGTAACACCTATTTTACCTCAACATTAACACAAATACACAGAAAAAGGAAATGATATTTCAGATGTGTAACCATATCAATTGCCAAAAGGTAACCAAATGAATTAGTGATGCCACAAAAGATTTTATTCTTACAAAATTCTAAGGGTAGGACTGAGAGATGCACCCAAGTTGGAACCAAATCCTCCAGATAATTGTACAGGTCCAGCCCCTATTTCCAATTGTAGAGGGCCAAGATATTGCATTGATTATTTCCAAAGGTCCATGGACCATTTGTCATTATAGGGAGTAGTTTACTTCTGGAGATGATTTATTATTACATGTATATTTATTCATCTCAATTGGCATATGATTTTTAGTTTCAAAGACTTGGCTTCGAAGTTTGATGTTGTTTCTAATTTATGTTTGGATTATCTTGGGTGTTTACACATCTTTATTTTGTCTCAATTATTATAAGAGTAAATTTATCATATGCATAATGATAATTTTGGTCCTATACATGGTATTTTTTTTCCACTTCTCATTCCTCTCCATCAAGGGAATCTTTAGTGTAAACCTATTTCAAATTATATTCATATAGTTACCTAGCCAATAGTAAGAGGCTTCTCAAGTTAAAGAATTTTATAAATAAAGGAAAAATCATTATGGATCATGTGTGGTTACAAGAGTGGAAATTATAATTTGTATCCTTGTGTAAATTCATGTACAAGTGTGTACTCATGTGAAGAAGATATATGGAAAAGAATCTATCCCCCTCATTGGTTGTGTTGTTGTGATGAGTATTTAAGAATAGTATGGGTATCCATACATTATCTATCATAAGAGTGAAGATTAGTGGATTGAGTTAGTGTTACTTGTCGGTGGTGGATTTATCATATTTTATCATTATTATTTGATTGTGCATCATCTCTCTTTGGACAATGAGTCCTTTGGGAGTGAGGCCCTAGTAGTGAGACTTTCTCTGTAAAAAATTCCTTAACCTGTTTCACCTTAATCAGTGCTCTTATATTTGGGAATAATATTTTACATGTTTTTTCCCTCAACATGGTTTTTGGTGTAAATCAGATGTCTTATATGTTTTATGGTTGTATTTCTTTCATTGTTTTATCTTTCTGTACAATTAAGGATTAAAGTAACTTTGGTGAAACTGACTATCAGTGTTACCAAGATTTTGAAAAAATTGACAACTGATTCCTCCCCCCCCCGCTCAATTTTATTACATATCCAACAATTGGTATCAAAGCTATGGTTCCTTGGAAGATCTTATTTACTTAAGGAGATCTTGATGCTACATAAATTGGCACTACCTACTTTTGACCGAATAGACTATGGGCTTTGGAAAAAATAGATTTGAGGATATTTGATCTTTCTAAGCTCACAAGACCTACCAAAAGTAGTTTCAAAGAATGTAAAATTAGAAAATAGACAAGGAGATATTTCAAGGAAAAATAACAATTCGCTATAAGAGTCTTACGTTTAGTGCACAATGATCAATGTGGACCTATGAAAATCAGATGTATATAAGGAGAAAGGTATTTTGTGCTTTTAATTTATGATTTTTATAGGATGACTTGGATTAATTTATTATGAGAAAATTATGAAGCACTAGATAAGATCAAAATATTCAAAGATATTGTTGAGAATGAAGCATATAGAAGATTCAAATGTTTGAGATTCAACAGAGGAGCATAAGTTACTTCCAACGAGTTTAACACTTTAATGTGAGAATCATGAAATTAGGAGTAATTTGTATATTCTTAGAACACCACAACAAATTTGTGTAGTTCAAAGAATAAAGAGAAAAATGTAGGAAGCATCAAGAACCAGGATCAAGGAAGCAAAGCTATTAGAATTCAATTGGAAAGAAGTAGTTTTGATTGCATTATAGGCACTAAACAGAGTTTGCATTATGAAGAATCTTGGGAAGACATCATATGAGGTATGGTATGGAAGAATTCCTTTTGTTAAATATTTAATAATTTTTTGAAGCAAATGTTACATTAGAAAAGATGAGGAGAATCTAGGAAAGTTTGATACTAGAGAAGAGGAAGAAACATTTCTTGGATATCCTATAAAGAGAATCTTATGTATGTTATAACAAAAGGTCAAGAGGAATAGTTGAAAGTGAAAATGTAAAGGTTGATGAAGACATTCCAAAGAATACAAAAATTAAGTTTGGATATTGAATTAGATGAGTCAACTAGAAATAAAGAAGAAGAAAAGAATGTAGAAAATGAAGAATAAAATGCTGAGGAAGTTACTCCAAAAATTTCTCCTAAGACTCTTAGATATGTATAAAGAAATAATTTAGAAAAAATCATAATTGGAGACAAGAAAAAATATAAATGATAAGAAGTGAAATTGTTGAACAAAAAGTCCACTTATGTTTGATTTGAAAAATTGAACCAATGAATGTAAATTATGCTTATAGTGATCAAAATATTATGAAAGCTATAAAGAAAAATCTTGATCAGATTAAGAATAATTATGCTTGGGAAAAGTCCCAAGACCGATAGAAAATAATGTAAGTGGAACAAAATGGGTATTTTCAAAAAAAACTCAATGGAGATGGAAACATATTAAGGAAAAAAGAAACTCTAATTTACAAAGGATACACACAAGTTGAAAGTATTGGCTTTGAGGAGACTTATGCTCCTATAGAAAGAATGACAGCTATCAGATTGTTTTGGGTTTTTGTGGTACACAAGGACTGCAAAGTGTATTAGATGGATGTAAAATATGGATTCTTGAGTGGAGAATTAAAGGAATAAGTGTACATAGAAAAACCTGAAGGATTTAAGCTATTAGAAGTTTTGAACATTGTGTGCAGATTGAAGAAGATACTATATAGACTGAATAAAACTCCTAGATCTTGGTATGCAAGACTTAAAACTTATTTGTTGAGGAAAGGATTTCAAAAAGGTAATACTAACAATAATATCTACTTTAAGGTTGAATCAAATGATATCTTGATTTTGATTATCTATATTAATGATATAATCGTTGGAGGCAATGATGATATGTGTAAGAAATTTGTTGAGGAAATGCAAAAAAAAATTGAAATGTCCATGACTGCAGAAATGAATTTATTTTGGGCTTAAAATTTAATCAAAAGACTGATGGTAGCTTCATCTGACAAACAAAATATGTGAAGGAACTGTTGAAAAAAATTGGGATGAAAAATGCTAAACCGATATACACACCTATGGTTATTAGATGTAAGATAAGTAAGGACAATGAATCACTTAAGGATAATAAAAGAAAGTACATATTAATGATTGGAGGAGTTTTATATAAAACTTCTACCAAACAAGATAGTTTTCTTGTTTTTTTGACTTGTTTCCATGTTTCAAAAACACCCCAGAGAATCTCATGTTGTTGTTGTTTAGATAATTTTCTATGTTTTTGAAAGGAACTAAATATTTTTTACTGGATGATATCCCAGTAAATTAGATTCCACCATGTTGACTTACACAGATGTTGATTGGGATAGATATACTAATGAGAGAAAAATTACTAGTGGAGGTTCTTTCTTTCTTGGACCTAGATCAGTTGCTTGGTCAAGTAAGAAATATGATTCTATGTCTTTTTTCTACAGCCAAAGATAAATATATTGTTGCTTCTTGATGTGGCACTTAGATAATGTGAGTGAAATGATTATTGAAGGATATTGGAGTAATATTTGATTAGCCTATTCATATTTTGTGTGATAATAATAGTGCTATAAACATTTCAAAGAACATGGTACTACACTCAAACACAAAATATATTTCTATTCATTATCCTTTCCTAAGAGAAAAAGTTTTGGAGAATGAGGTAAATATTGACTATGTGACTACAAAGGAACATATTTATGACATCTTTACAAAAGGCATTTCTTAAATATAGTTTGATTATCTTAGAGACAAATTGGGGGTGATTTCTCCTCCTTACACGAACTAATTACATATGAATATGTATTAGTCTAGTGATTCTTGTGAATATATTTTGTCTAGACTAATGATGGTGGTTACCTCTTAGGGGGATCTAGGTATTATTGAGAGATAATTTGTATATCTTATGGGGAGCTGAGTTGAATGAGTAAAGTTTTTGCATCTTTGAACTTTTATATTGATGTCAAAGGGGGAGATTTTTTGGATACTTTTTCTTTTTGAAGGATCTTTTTCGTTATAAAAGTTACAAATTTTTATCAATGTTGTGTTGTCATCAATGAAAAATGGGAATATTTTTAAAGAGTGGAGTGGAATGGGCGATTAAGGAATCAATCTAGATGTAATGATATGTTTGTCATTGATGTCAACACATTTTTGTTGTCATCTATGATTATTTTCTATGTCCAATGTTGAGTATATTACTCTGTATGTTGAGAATATGTTGATGATATTTTGGCATGATATTGAAGACTCTTTGGATATCTATTTAAATTTCGTGTGTTTTTTAATGTGCTACAATGGATTTAGCGATTCTCTATATTTAGCTATGAGTGACCATAGTTTCTATGTAAAATGCATGTATCACATTTCTATCCATCACTATTTCTATTATTTCACTTATGGGGATGAATTATTAATATCCTTACCTTTATTCATCTTATTTGGCACAAGATTTTTGGTTTTAGAGACTGGGCTTCAAAGTTTGATGGTGTTTCTACTCTAGGTTTAGCTGAACTTGGGTGTTTACACACCTCTATTTTGTCTAAATTGTTGTAAGAGGAAATATAATGTGTGTAATGATAATTTTGGTCCTAGAAATTATGTGTTGTGGTCCACTTCTCATTCCCCTTCACCACGGGAATGTTTAGTGTAGACCTATTTCAAATTATATTCATCTATTTGTCTGATCTACTGTGGGAGACTTCACAAGTTATAGATTGATATAAATAAAAGAAAAAAACATTATAGATCATGCATGGGTGCGAGAGTAGAATTTGGTATTTGTATCCTTGTGAAAATTCATGTACAAGTGTGTACTAATGCAAAGAAGACATGGAAGAGGATTTTTCTCCTTGAATAGTTGTGTTACTTTGATGAGTATATTAGAATAGTGTGGACATACATGTATTATCTCTTTGAAGAGTGAAGATCAGTGGATTTAGTTGGTGTTTCTTGTTAGGAGTGGATTTATTCTCTTTTATCCTTCTTCTCTAGAATTGAGTAATCTCTCTTTGGATAGTGAGTCCTTTGGGAGCCTTTACATGGTCTATAAAAATCAAATTAACAAGTGTTTTTAATTTTTAGAATAATATTCTCCATTGTTTTTCCCTTAACTAGATTTTCCAGTTAAATCTAGTGTCTCGTATTTTTTATGGTTGTAATTAATTTGTGGTTTTAAATTTATACAATTAAGGATTAAAGTAACTTGGGTGGAGGTTATTATTAGTGTTACAATTGATTCACCCCCCCCCCCCCCCCCCCCCGCTCCTCTCAGTTGCTCCATATATCCAACACTTATCACTTATTATCTTTACACCTAATTTGGGTGATAAGCTAACATTTTATGACTCATATCATAATATTAACACACTTGTCATAGCCTTATTCTATAATATGTCTCATCTTGGCCTACATAATTCAGGGGTATCCTTTGTATTTTCAACTCTTTTTATTTTATTCTTGATAGGACTATAGTTTATTCTTCGAATAATGATCTTCTCATGTTTTTGTTCTTTTACGAGCCCTCGAGATATGGAGTGGCTATATCAATTGACAAATTGTACAACTATTATTAAAGAAATTCATGAGTTACAACAACTTTATTATTACCCTAATTTTTTACATGTAGTATGAGAATCATAAACAGTAAAAAATTGCATGAAGGTACATCTCTTTGACATTACTGTTCAGCTAATGAAGATGAAATACATTTCTATTTTGCATTCATATTATCAGATTACATTGTACTCTAAGTATTGATCATATTCACATTTTCAAAATTATAATTGATCATTACATTGTGCATTCAAACTGAATGCAGTAAACAAGTGTTCCTTCCATGTTAAATCTTTCTTATTGAAAATTAGAGGACATATGCAGAAAAGAAATTAAGAGAGAAGCATGATGAGGTTTAGGGGTCCATGCATTGCCTTTAAGAGGTCTTCCACATTTTGGAGCTGATTGGCTGCATTATCTGAGTCTTCATGTCCTTGGGCTTGTCTTTGTTTGTCCTACATCCTAGGTATTCTTTTGGTCTTGTATCCTGCATCATGGAGGAAAATATATTAGATCAAAACTAGATCTAAGAAAACATGAAAACCTAAAAGCATCATACATCAATCAAAATTTTAGAATATCACAGTTACCAATAACATCAATGCAATGAAAATATATGCATCTACATTAATGGGATAATAGAATCAAAGAGACTTAACTTTATGAAATCCTTCACTATATCCAAAAAATGCAATGTCTGAGTATCCAAACACTGTCAAAATCCAGAATAATGTAGCTATCTATTATCCCCTTTCCCATAACAAGTTTCATGAGAACAATATTATCTTTCAAAAGTGAAATATTTATGGCAATGTAATTTTCAAACTTGCTAAAAACATATAATAGAGGTAATGTTGTTTGAGAGTGTCACGAGCCCGTCCTCGAATGTCATGAACATGTGTAAATATTCAAACTGTGAAAGAAATGAGAGCAATCAAAACCAGGTGCAAGACAAGTTATGTGTATGTGTAGGAGAGAAAGAGTTGTGCAGAAAAGGAAATGAATGATTGCTTGCAATCAAATAAAGAGGTCACACTATTGTTTAATTTTGCACAAGTGAAGTTCTTTATCTTCATGCTATTTTAAATGGAATGAATATGCATATGAAATCATTAAATAATAGTGCACAAAGATAGATCAAATAAAGAGAACACTAATGTTGTTACAAAGTAGAATGCATATACAAAAGAGCCAATTGCATTGGATCAAGTTGAGAAATTGTGTATACATAGTTTATACATTATTGGCATTAGACAAGAATTCATCCTAAGCGTTGTTCTGAATACTGTTACGTTTGAATAAGAGAGAAGATAAAAAAATATTAACATATATGTTTGCAATGAAATGGAAGAGGATATGCATGTTGAACGAGGATATCTTTTTATAGAGATATGTATGCAAACACAAGAATTGAACAAAATAGTATGTTTGTAAAGGATAAAAGAAATCAAGAACATTGATACAAGTACCTACCAAGGCATCAATAATTTTTTTTAAAGCAGTGTTTATCATAATGAAAATAAAATGATGCTGCTATTATACATGTTCATCAAATGATAGTGCCATATTCCAAGTTCAAATCAGGTGAATAGTGTTATTATTTTAATATTGTTACATACATGTTGTAATTACAAATAAAGATTATGCAAGAATGTAAAGCAAATAGCAGTATTATTTTTGCATGTTCACATGACAGTGGTTACATATTCATAAAAAAAAATGTTATTTTTGATGTGTTTATTCGTTATCAAGTGACAATATATAATGGAACGAATGTGTGCATATATAACAAAAATGTACAAATAAAAAAGAAAGTATGCATGTTCAATGGCTGATGCCCTCTGTTTCAAAGTTTTTCTCATGGGAGTCATGAGCACGTGCTCGAACCCCATGCATAATTTTCTCACTATAGGTAGTACCTATGTATAGATGAAATGCTTATCATTTTTTTCAGAGGGAGACCATATAGTGTAAAGAATTGCAGACATGATAAATACCGACATCCAGTGGAGGAGTCGACAATAGGCTCAAACACGAAGGCAACATAAAAACAATAGTGGTGGACATGTGCATTAATAACTCTAGACAACAACATGCATAAAGCTTGACTTCTGAGATAGCAATATAAGCTTATCTAGGTTTCCAAACAGAAGCTTGAGTTGAGCAAAGATACAGTAGCAAGATCAATGACGATAGAGAATAAATTCAAAGCTAGAAGTAGATATTAAATTATCTCTCAGTTACAAGCCAAGATGTGATGGAGTCTGAGCTTCTTAAGGATGTGTATGGACAATACCATATATTATGGCGTGAAACTCCACTTCGCAAAGAGAGCCCACGGTATTAAGGAAATCCTGAGCCCTCTATTTTTAAGCTATTAACTCCAGTGCTACATGTGGTCTGAATCCTAGATCACAAGAAAAGGACTCTAGAGAAGACACTGCAGTATAGAAAATGATTGAGCCCTCTATCAACAAACAAGTGAAGCTCTAGTTTGCATATGCCAAAACAATAAGTTAACGTCAGTGCCGAATACCACCAAATCTCATGCATACACTATGATTAATGCCAGATGTTAAGAGCCCCAGTTCTTAAGCTTTAATGATACATAGAGAGGAGCCTGAGCTCTACAATTTAACAACACATAGAGAGGAGCCCGAGCTCTAGAATTAGCTCATGTTAAAAACCAAAAAATATTGTAAGACTACAATGCATAACTGATGCCACCTCTCAGATCACCAGATTGAACTCCAGATTGACATCTCAAACACAAAGAGGTCTAGTTATGGATGTCGTATCCATAGCAAGGTGGCGCCACAGCTAGGGTTTCCAAAAAAACCTTATGCCTTTACCAAAGTGCTAAAGATCGAGTAAACCTAAGCAATGATAATTTTGGTTTGATAAAATTTGAAATCCATCGAGTACATAGAGGATCTAATTCATTAAAGATTGCAGTGCCATGACAACTCAGCCAATGCTACAATGGGTGGAGATATTTTTGCATTTAGATTGGTCATGTTGCCCTTAGTAAAGATGTCGATGATTAGGCTTGTTACGGTTATGTGGCATGTGGTTGGGGTTGTATTGGGTGGGTTAGGGTATATTTTTGTTGTTAAGGCTTGATTTTGTATTGGTGGAGGGGGGTTGGTAATGTATTGTAAAAAATGTATATTTCAAATGCCAACATTAGGGGCTGGATTTATGGCATGTATTATGCCTTATAATTATGGATTTAGCTAATTTAAATAGGATTTGGAGATCTCTTTGGAGGGATTTTGAATTTACAAATTACCCATGAGGGGGTATATATCTGAGCCTCTTTCTGAGTATTAGGGGTTCAACATTTAGGAGGGAGGTGGTTTTAGTGAACTTCTTGTTCCTCTACACTTTTTTCATGCATTTTGTTGCCACTGGTTCATGTTTTATGAAGATTGTGATCACGTGAATGCACATATTCCTTGGCATAATTTGTACTTTTGCATGTAACTATTTTGTAGATTTTGAAGATAATAAAGCTTGCCCATTATTCATACATCTTTCATAGTTTATGTTAACATTCCTTTCAATTTTATGCATTTAAGTGTAATGTATTTTGCAACATAGAGTAGTGAATTGATCTAATTCCTATTCTAGGTTGCAGAGTGAAGCCTTTTGCAGAATCCACATGTTTTTTGGAAAAATTATCACCGTTTGTGGTTTAACCCCTGATAGTGAGATTTAGGTTAGCCTATGTATTGAATAGTGAATATTATGGCAGGAATCATTAGGGTATGTCCTGTGGATGCTAGCTTGAAAATATAAGAATTCTGGATCAATTTAGTGTATCACCTTTCTATTTTGTTTATTCTATTCTTTTTATCCTTTCCCCCTTTTCCAAAAAAATCAGAAAACATCAGTAAAACGTGGTAACCTAAATCCAATAGGAACCGGCCTAGAATCTGGATATTCCTTCTTAATCAGAGTCCACCCACAACTCAGGAAGGTTTCCATTGTTACGATGAAATATTAGTATGCCCTAATGCCTGAGTTAGGGTGATATTTTTTGGCATTAATAGTTTTTGGCATGCCCGATGGGATGAGAAGGTCATAATTTTTCATAGTTCTTGTTGGTTTTGATATGCATCCAATAGGTTGCAGACCTTTAAGAGGTCAGTGTTATGCATATCTGGTGACTCTAAGGTTATATCTATAGGTTTTAGGTATATTTGGTGCCTAAAATGGATTAATATCCTCCATTTAATGAAGGCGTTCCTCCATTCACTGAATATCAATCATATCAATACAACATTGCTATTGTTTTTAAGTCAAAATTGAAAGGACATCACTCATCTCAGGATCACCACCCTCCAATCAAGAAACACATTTCTTGGCAGCATACCTACCAGTAGCCACAAGACATTTTCTTTAGTGATTCTCAAAATTACCCCCAGCATGTTCCAAACATGAGCCTTGATGATATTCTGAAGAACTTTCAAGAGCCAGTGAGATTTGTGGAGAAAGAGAAAGAGTAGCGCATGCATCAAGAGGAGATATCTTATCAATCTCACATACAAAAACAAGAGATGGAGGATCAAAGGTATGATAAGGAGTTGTTTTCCAAGAAAGTTTCATATAAAGAGGATTAGATGAGGCAATTAATGGAAAGATTACAAGAGCTAGAATCTCAAGAAGTTTCTTGTGCCTTAAGTTAGCCTACAATTCAAGAGGTTTCCAAGATGGAGATTCCAATTTTTAAAAGTTATAAGCCTGGAAAAGAAATAATACATTCCCTACAAGAGCCCTTGAGTGAGCATGGTCAACTAGCCCACTTTATTGATTCTCAGTCTGAGATGTGTTATGTAGTTGAAGAAGATGAGAAAGATACCAAGTTTCCATGGCAGCCCTCATGGACTAAGCATCCTATCTTTCAGATGCCAAATCTTATCAAGGTGGTTCCATCTGAGTTATCTAAAGATTAGGGAGCTAAGAAGGAAGTTATTGTTTCAAATATGATTGAACAAGTAGCAAAGGCTCAACCTCAAAGCCAATTAGGACAAGAGGTACTAGATTCACTTGTAGATCTGCCTACATATTTTGAGCAGGATAATGAACAAAATGCATCATTGGTTGCAAGAGACTATTTAGAGAAAGAAGAGATGGTTATGCTTTTCTTTGAAGAGTTACCCTCCTTTCTTGATCACAACGAGGAAGATGTGGTTCCATTCACCTTATCACAACAAAGTGTTCATGACAATGAAGGTGACCAAATCTTAGAGGATTGTTATGACAACATTACTGCAGATTTTTGTGAGAAACTTGTTGTTGAGAGGTCATAATATGTGCCTATTAAAAGGTGCTCTATTTTGGGGAAATTTTTTTTCTAAAGATTGTGTGCGTGAATGCAATTTGGAACCAAGTGCTCCCAATTCCTAGTGGATTAATATTTTTGATGAGTACCTAGCTGACTTGACAGAAGATGATGGTACTTTGACCTTAGAAGAGGAGCTCACATGGCTATTAATAATGGAGAACAACCATGAGGAACCAAATTCAAGAAAGGAAACTAAAGAAATGAGTAAGGAAAGCTCTACGTTCATACTCTCAAGAGGTTGTCCAATCTGGTATCTGTCCCTATTGGAGAGAAGTGAAGAGGCCTCATTTACATCAACACGAGATTGTGAGGATGTTGATAAGGAAGACCAAGTGCAGCATGTTGATTCAGATTTTTTCCATCAACAGAGTGAAGTAAGTAAAAATACTTACTCCCTTCATGAAATGTTGCATGAACTGGTTAACTATGCTTCATTATTCAAATTTATTGTGTTTTCCTATAAGCATCTTCTTTATTCCAATTTGAGGAGAAAGGGAAAATATTTCAATGAACCAGTAAACAGTTTTGTTTAGTATGTTTTGTTGCTGGTTAGGATAGGGTAGGTTAGTTTTCCAGTTTTCCCTAAGTGTTGTTAAGCATAGTTAGGTAAATTTTAGTCTTATTTTTCCTGGTTTTCAATAAGTCTTCAAGATTCAAGGTCTGTATGGGTTGCAAAGGAAGAGTTTCACTAAATTAAGGGTGGATGTGAGAATTCAAAAATGTGAAAAAGGCATGCTTTGTGGTTTTTGTCAAAATATGAAAACACAAGAAAATCTTTCCTTAATGATCAAAAATACATTTACAATTTGTGATAACGAAGTTTGTGCTTCACTACCACCAATCATAAACATACACAAAATCATTGGGAAAGGGTTTTATTATATCCAAGGGCTAGGTTGGATATTTCAGACAAGTGATTAATAGACTCAATGCCCAATGGACTGTTTTAGGCTAGAATAGTCCCAATGTCTACCAGGAAGACATCCATCAGAGGTCTCAAGAATTGTTACCCTAATTTTTTACATGTAGTATGAGAATCATAAACAGTAAAAAATTGCATTAAGGTACATCTCTTTGACATTACTATTCAGCTATTGAAGATAAAATACATTTCTTTTACATTCATATTATCATATTACATTGTACTCTAAGTATTGATCAGATTCACATTTTCAAAATTATAATTGATCATTACATTGTGCATTCAAACTGAATGTAGTAAACAAGTGGTCCTTCCATGTTACATCTTTCTTATTGAAAATTAGAGGACATATGTATAAAAGAAAGTAAGAGAGAAGCATGATGAGGTTTAGGGGTCCATGCATTGCCTTTAAGAGGTCTTCTACATTTTGGAATTGATTGGCTGCATTATCCGAGTCTTCATGTCCTTGGGCTTGTCTCTATTTGTCTTGCATCCTAGGTCTTCTTTTGGTCATGTATCCTGGATCATGGAGAAAAATATGTTAGATCCAAACTAGATCTAAGAAATACATGAAAACCTAAAAGCATCATAAATCAATCAAACTTCCAGAATAGCATAGTTACCAATAACATCAATGCAATGGAAAGATATGCATCTGTATTAACATGATAATATAATCAACGAGACATATCTTTATGAAATCCTTCACTATATCTGAAAAATGCAATGAAGAAGAGAATCATGATTGGTTACATTATCCTTAACTATATTTTGTGGGTAAACGTTACTCTGATTATCCAAACACTGTAGGAATCTAGAACAATGTCGCTATCTATTATCCCCTTTCTCATAACAAGTTTCATGAAAATAGTATTATCTTGCAAAAGTGAAATAGTTGTGGAAATGTAATGTTCAAACTTGGTGAAAATAGATAATAGAGGTAATGTTGTTTGATAGTATCACAAGCCCATGCTCGAACCTCATGAACATGTGTAAATGTTCAAACTATGCAAGCATTGAGAGAAATCAAAACTAGGTGCAAGACAATTTATGTGTGTTTGCATGAGAGAAAGAGATGTGTAGAAAAGGAAATGAATGATTGCTTGCAATCAAATAAAAAGGTAACACTATTGTTCAATTATGCATAGGTGAATTTCTTCATCTTAATGTTGTTTGCAATGGAATGAATATGCATATGAAATCATCAAATAACAGTGCACAGAGATAGATTAAATATAGAGAACACTAATGTTGTTACAAAGTAGAATGCATATATAGAAGAGCCAATTTCATTTGATCAAATTTAGAAATTGTGTATACATAGTTCATACATTGTTGGCATTAGACAAGAATTCATCTTAAGTGTTGTTCTGAATACTATTATGTTTGAATAAGAGAGAGGACAAAAAAATGGTAACATATATGTTTACAATCAAATGGAAGAGGATATGCATGCAAACATAGGATTTGAATAAAACAGTATGTTCTTAAAGGAAAAAAGAAATCAAGCACATTGATACAAGTAGCTACCAAGGCATCAATAATACTATTTAAAGTAGTGCTTATCATAATGAAAATCAAATGATGCTACTATTATACTTGTTCATCAAATAACAATGCCATATTCCAAGTTCAAATAAGGTGAACAGTGTTATTATTTTAATACTGTTAGATACATTTTGTAATGACAAATAAAGATTATGCAAGAATGTAAAGAATTTATAGCAGTATTATTTTGGCATGTTAACATGACAGTGGTTACATATTCATAAAAAAAACAATGTTATTTTTTATTTTGTTATTCATGATCAAGTGACAATATATAATGGAATGAATGTGCATATATATAATAGAACTGTGCAAATAAAAAAGAAAGTATGCATGTTCAATGGTTGATGCCCTCTATTTCAGAGTGTTTCTCATGGGAGTTAAGAGCCTGTGCTCGAACCCCATGGGTAATTTTATCACTGCAAGTAGTACCTATGTATAGGGGAAATGATTGTCATTTTTTGTAGAGGGAGACCATATAGTGTAAAGAACTGCATACATGATAAATAAAGACATCCAGTGGAGGATTCGACAATACGCTCAAACACAAAGAAATAAGAAGGTGGCATGAAAACAATAGTGGTGGACATGTTCACTACTAACTCCAGACAACAACATGCATAAAGCTTGACTTTAGAGTGAGTAAAATAAGCTTATCTGGGTGTTCAAACAGAAGCTCGAGTTAAGAAAAGATACAACAACAAGATCAATGAAGAAAAAGAGTAAATTCAAAGCTAGAAGTAGAGATTAACTTATCTCTAGGTTACATGCCAAGATGTGATGGAGCCCAAGCTTCTTAAGGATGTGCATGGACAATGCCATATATTATGGCGTGAAACTCCACTTTGCGAAGAGACCCTGTGGTATGAAGGAAAGCTTGAGCCCTATGTTTTTAAGCTATTAACTCTAATGCTACATGCAGTCAGAATCCCACATCACAAGAAAAGGACTCCAGAGAAGAGCTTGTGGTATAGAAAATGTTCAAGCTCTCTGTCTTCAAAAAATTGAAGCTACAGATCAATCATGGACAAATAGTAAGTTAACGCAAGCCCCAAATACTGCCCAATCTCATGCATACACTGTGATTAATGCTAGATGTTAAGATCCCCAGTTCTTAAGCAATAATGACACATAGACAAGATCCTGAGCTCTACAATTAACCCATGTTAACAACCAAAAAATTAATGTAAGACTATAGTGTATAACCAATGCCAACTCTCATATCACTAGATTGAACTCCTGATTGACATTTCAAACACAGAGAGGTCTAGTTATGGATGCCATATCCATAGCAAGGTGACGCCACAGCTAGGGTTTCCAAAAAAACCTTATGTGTTTACCAAAATGCTAAAGATCGAGTAAACCTAAGAAGTGATAATGCGAATTTGATAAAATTTGAAATCCATCGAGTACATAGAGGATCTAATTCATTAAAGACTGCACTGCCACAACAACTCAGCCAATGCCATGATGGGTGGAGATATTTTTGCATTTAGATTGGTCATGTTGACCTTAGTAAAGATGTCGATGATTAGGCTTGTTAGGGTTATGTGGCATGTGGTTGGGGTTCTATTGTGTGGGTTAGGGTATATGTTTGTTGTTAAGGCTTGATTTTGTATTGGTGGAGGGGGTTGGTAATGTATTGTAAAAGATCTATATGTCAAATGCCAACATTACGGGTTGGATTTAGGTCATGTATTATGCCTTATAATTAGGGATTTAGCTGATTTCAAGGGGATTTAGAGAGATTTTTGGAGGGAGTTTGATTTTTGAAATTACCCATGAGGGGGTATATATATGAGCCACTTTCTCAGTATTAGGGGTTCAGAATTTAAGAGGGAGGTGGTTTTAGTGAACTTCTTGTTCCTCTACACTTTTTTCATGCATTTTGTAGCCATTGGTTCATGTTTTATGTAGATTGTGATCAAGTGAATGCACATATTCCTTGGCATAGTTTTTACTTTTGCATGTAACTATTTTGGAGATTTTGAAGATAATAAAGCTTGCCCATTATTCATACATCTTTCAGAGTTTATTTTAACAGTCCTTTCATTTTTTAACATTTAAGTGTAATGTATTTTGCAACATAGATTAGTGAATTGATCTAATTCCTGTTCTAGGTTGTAGAGTGAAGCCTTTTGCGAAATCTGCATGTTTGTTGGCAAAATTATCATTGTTTGTGGTTCAGCCCCTGATAGTGAGATTTATGTTAGTCTATGCATGGAATAGTGAATTTTATTGTAGGAATCATTAGGGTATGTCATGTGGATGCTTGCTTGAAAATCTGAGAAGTCTGGATCAATTTGGTGTATCACCTTTCAATTTTATTCATTATATTCTAGTTATCTTTTCCCCCTTTTCCCAAAAAAAAAAATCAGTAATAGGTAATAAACCAAATCCAATAGCAACCGTTGTAGAATCTGGAGATTCCTTCCTAATCAGAGTCCACCAACAACTCAGGAAGGTTTTGATTGTTACCATGAAATATTATTATGCCCTAATGCCTTAGTGGGGGTGATATTTTTTGGCGTTAACATTTATATCAACACATCTATTATAGATAATAAGAAAATAAAATTATTTGTATATATCAAATTATAGAGATAAATAGAGTATAGGAGTGATAATTATAATTATTATAATATATTTACAAGTACTATTAAAATAATAACTTATTATTCTTATTCACCGATTATGTTTTTGATTAAGTAAAATAGGTTTTACAGGGTTCCTACAACCTGAAACATAGTTAAAAATATAGCCACATGCCCAGTCTTAAATGAAATAGACCCAAAAGATAGAAAAGGCCAACAGAGGCCAGAGAAAAAAAAAATAGAGCTTCTAAAAGAGCAAATAAAATAGGAACAAAAAAAAAGACCAGGGACCCTCAAGACAAGTCCACCATCAGGGTGGTCACCTTGGCCTCAAGAAGCTCCATGTTAGCAGCTGAATCCTTGATCTTATGTAGATCGGTCACCATGTCCTTTTCTTTTATCTTCTTGGTTCTGGCTCTAGTTCTCTTGTTGGGACCCTATTCAATGTTCTATTCGATCTCCGCATCCATGTTGGCAGCATTTGTCCCAGCTTATTTTTCCTCTATCTTCTCAATGATAGTATTGGTGTGCTCTTTGGATGCTTTGAGGATATTATAGATTTGTTCTACTATGTTTTTTAGGGTAGATTCTACCCTCATCAAATTGTCCCCCATTTTTTGAACTCTGATGCTTAGATTATTTGTTCCTCTACATTTCTATCTATTTTAGCCTTGTCAGTGCCTTTAACCCTTTTTTGAGAACCTCCACTTCATGGAAAGCCATTTAATTGTCATGTAGTTACCTAACATGCTACTCCTATTTTTATTGAGCAAGTCCATCTCAAACTCCCTAGTGTTATCACTAAGCACCACCATTGATGGGTTGATAACCTAATCTAGCTTACTCTGGCCTCCCTCGCTTGCAATGACCTTAGGGTCTATAATTTATCTGGTAATCCCCATTTTGGCAGTTTTGACATTGAAGTAACACCATCCTATTATCTTCCCCTTTTCAGCTGTATAGCAGCAGAACTCGCTATCTTATCGATCATCATTCCCCATATTTTAGGGTTGAGAGTCCTGAGGAGAGGGAATAGCCTTATTGGTCTCATGACAATCACCCTAGAGCTTCCTCTTCAAATTCTTGTCTAAAACAGGGGAGACTCTATGGGTCTTGTCCTCTATAGATTTCTAGCCGACACTCTCTTCCCTATTTTTATCCTTTTTGTTTTGGTG
Organism: Thuja plicata; assembly: GCA_018584345.1. Lineage (NCBI taxonomy): Eukaryota > Viridiplantae > Streptophyta > Pinopsida > Cupressales > Cupressaceae > Thuja > Thuja plicata. Next base: position 128,751 of record MU228020.1, read on the forward strand.
TTTACCTGTCGTGGATTGCCTTCTCATTCTGCCTTTTTCGCTGGACATTTCCTCCTCACCATCCATATCCATACCTTCCTCATTACCATTTTAATCCTCCTAGGAAGAAATAACCATGGTGTTCTATTTTTTAGGCGTCACCTTTTTTTCCTTTTTAATGTTTTGTAGACTAACTCTAAGCTTCTTAAAAGATGAACCCTGATTGTTCTTTTTAGTTTCATACTCATCATAGTCCTCTGAATGCATACCTTTAATATCTTCCATCTCCAAAGGAATGTAGTCAGAACCAAAGGCCACCATCTCATCTTTCTGAGCCACCTCCTTCCCCAGGATTTGGGCCTTAAAGTACTCAAAGATTAAAAGAAAAAGGCCTTCATGCATGGTAGGGTTAGCTATGGCCTTCTCTCTAAACCCATTAATATTATCATTTATAAAAGAATATAAATAAAAGGGTATAGACACCTGCATTCCATGGTGAAAATGATTCAAAAGGACAAAATGGTAGGTTCAAATTCTATCAAACTTGGTATCCAACGTGATGTAATAGATGATGGATCTTAAAACAAACCTCCACATTCTTTTCAGCCCTTCAGGAAGGTAGTGGGTTCGAAATTTATTCACCGATTATGTTGTTCTTTATTAATTTGTTTAAAATTCAAAGACATATTAATTGTATATGTATTATAATTTTAAATAGTTTATTTATTAAGTATTACAATGACATTTCACCACTATGCCATCATGAATATTGTACATATAGATTGTTGAATTTAATAGTTTAAATTTTATTAAAGTCAACGATAAAGAGAGAGAGAGAGAGAGAGAGAGAGAGAGAGAGTTTTTCCATTAGTATACTTAAAGGGAAAAACATGATGAAGGTCATCGGTATAAGCATAACTAGTGGATAGTAAGCATAACCGGTGGATAGCAAGCATACCCGACAGGACAAAATGTCTAACGTGAAAATACTAAGTATAGCAATTACCAACAACAAGCATAACCTATGATACAGTTTTGAGAACGTCGCTGACGGAGCATAAAAGGCATACCCGACCAACAGTTTAAGTAAGGAACACTGACGGAGAAGGAAACCGACAAACTAAGAGAGAAGCCCGGCCATCAGAACTGACAGTCAGTTAAAGAACCCACAAAAAGTGGATATGATTTTACACATCAGATAAAGCAATGTAATTCTATTTATAAAGTTTTTATTTATTTTAAATCTTAACTTAAGGGTCAAGCAAGCATATTCTAAATGTTTTAAAGCATCCTTATAGATCTAAAACATATCTAACTAAGATCAAGGTCAAGTTGTAAACCTTGGATCTAGACTTAATTTGAAAAGCGTGAATCAAGAATAAAGCTAGAAACTAGTATAAATAGATGTTCCATCATTTGTACTAATAAGGACTTGTAATCATTTAATGAATGATAGTAGCTATGGAGATCATCTAAGCAGAAGAAGAGAATTCATGTAAAGTTTAGAAACAGATCACAATAGTTATCAAGAACACAGGAAGGCTACCAACGAGTAGAGACAAGGTATTACTCAATCACTCAAGGTGATTACATACATACATTGTAAGCTATACAGGATCTGTTATCAATAATTAGAGATTGAATTCACTATCATATCAACATTTATATTGTAGTTGCATTGTAATAAGTGCATCACAACAAAAATCCTTTTCTAGAAGGTGGACTTAACATCTCTTTGATAAATCTCTTAACAGAGTGCACACCTAACAGTGTTCCTAAAGCTTCAAATGAAGTAGATCCTAATAGGTCTCTATGTTAATACTCTTAAAAGGGTAGATCATTAGAAGTGATCATTTGTAAGCCTTTACCAGCTCCCTTCTTATCTACAGATAGTGAAGTTTTATGGGTAGACATCCCCACCACAGTTTCTACTTCCTAACAAGAGTTTTCTGCAATATCATATCATGTGTTATGTGTTATTTGTTTTCATGAATGTTTCTTGAATGTTTTTACATATAAATAACTTATATTATGATCACACATACATAATCAAAGATGAACAAATAGATAGGTATATAGAAATCTGATGACACAAAGGTTAATGGGTCAACCACATAAAATTTTTTAGAGGTACTAATTCACCCCTCCCCTCTCAGTACATCATTCCAATAATTCCAACAATTGGTATCAGTGATAAGTCTCTTTCTTGAAAAGCTTAAAGACTTAAAGAGGAAAGATCCACACGATGGAAAAGTATAGACTGGACAAGACTATTGAGAATGAGCAATTTCAAATTCAGATTTACTATGAGTAGCATAAAGAGGCGAGAGTAAGCATGAGAATGTTGCTTGATGAAAGAAAGATCATGGAAACTAGGCTTAATGAAAAAGATTATCAAGAAGAGGAGATCCCAGATTACTTCAACAATGCTGAATCATCAACGAGAAAATCTGCAAACACATCAATAGAAGAGATCACAAGTCTACAAGAAGTCAAATTACATCTGACAGAGCAAATCAAAATGCTGCAAATCGGTCAAGAAACTCAGATGGTAAAAATGATTGATATCATGAATGATTCAAGAAAAGCTGAATCAGAGAGAACATTGGCTATTGATGATAGGAGGAAAATAAAAAAAAAGCTACAAGAAAGAAAATCAGAGATTCAAAGACTTTTTGAGCATCACCATGAGATTACCAACCAGATTATTCTTATGAGTCAAGAAGCAAACAGATTAAATACTAAACTCATTGAAAAAATACAGATCATCGGTGAGCTAAGGGAAGAAAATGAGAAACTAAAGCATGAAGTCAGAATTCAGAATCAACACAATGAATTGATAAAGAAAGCTGAAGATAGCAACAAAAGAATGGATGTTTTCCTTGACGGTCAAAGAAGAGCCAACAACTACATAGGAATAGGTTACACTGACAATGGAGAGTCATCTAACCAATCAAATCAAAAGAATGTATATGCAACTCCAAGAACCAAGAAGCTGGCATGCAATCACTGTGGAAAACCAGGCCACACCTCAAATGTTTGCAGAAACAAAATGAAAGGTATTCCTCAATCACAATCTACTTTCATTGGTAATTGTTATAAATGTCACAAGCAAGGACACAAGGCATATGAATGCAGATCCAAGGTAACAAATCCAAAGAAGGAAACCTATATGGACAAGTATTGTCCTACTTGCAAAATGAATGGACATACATATCAGGAATGCTAGAAAAAGAAGGCATGGACACCAAAAGAACCTGATAATGGCTACAAACCAATAAGAAAAGGTAAATCATATGTTTGGGACTATAACACATGGGTAAATTGCACAGCATGTGGAAGGTATGGTCATATATCTACTAACTGTATGAGAAAATGGACTAGAAAACCAAGAGGATGGTTCAATCCTGGAATGGCATGTTTACACTGTCATAAATTTGGACATGTGATAAAATATTGCAAAGACCGACTGACAGAAACAAGTACTTATCCCAATAGAAATACCATTGATGACATCAAGAAGATGAGAAACAAGATGTGGGTAAAAGACACAAACACTGAAGGTGCTGGAACAAGTAATACAAATTATGACACCCCATCCAATGGATCTAGTGGCATCACCATTTCCAACTAAATTGCACAAGTATGGAGCTGCATTATGAAAAGTTATATTATGCATCGGTTCCATTTACATATTGATCATATAGACAAATTAGCATTATTAAAGATGCACTATATTGTCACCTTTAAATATTATTGAAAAACAACCATCGATTATTGGGTACAAAATATGCATCGGTGAACACACACAGAAAAGTTAACACTACTTACCAGAATGTATCGGTCTTTACAAAAAAGCCAAGTGGCTAAGTGTAAACCAACGGACATCGGTGATCCTTGAGCTGACGAAATTTTTCTTTGCCACTTTACCGACAATCATCAATGAAGTCATCAAAGCTACTTGAAACCCTGACACTTCATGCCTACACCGAAGATGTTATTTATGTCACAACCGATGAACTCAGTCTTTGAATACCGACGAGTTGGTGAGAATTAATGACTACGTAGGGCACAAAATTTATAAAAGACTGATGGCTGAACTCATTTTGCACCCGTAATTTTTGAGCAACCAAGAGAGCCCAGCAGAGCGATTGAAGAGAAAAATTGAAGAGAGACTCCAGCAAGATTCTAAACATGACTTAGAGGATTCATGAGAAATCACAGAGATTCAGTAAGTACCTGCATTCACCGACCACACTGTTTTATTTATGAAAAACCCTAAATTTCAATAACATGATGGCAACAACTTCAAGAGTTGAAAAGATTAAGTAAGATAAGAAGAAAATGATCAAGCTTATCAGTAGAGGCACTTGTGTTGAACCAAAATACAAGCTGCACCCATAAATTACATCACAACCTAATGATCCCAGAGCATTCTCTAGAATCCCACCTAGGGTTTTAGTGGTAGAAGATGTAAGGTCCTATATTCACTGTAAGATCTCAAAATTGGGAGATCTTGACTTAGATAATTCCTACAGGGAACTATGTGATGAAGCTGGAAACCTCAAAGAAGAGCACAAGCATCTGGAAGTGAAAGGACTCATGAATGCATTACACTTTCCTAGAGTTTTCAAAAATAGAATGAATAAAGATAGTTCTCAATAGAATGCATAACCAGACTCTATGGCTTAATAAGCCAAAATGAATAACAAAGGATGTTATTCATGCAGTAAATAGATATCCTACAACTGACAAACTGCAAGCTCACAAGCACCCATCTCTGAAGGAAGTAGAAAAGCTAACTGGTGCAAAGTCAGACAAAAGAGCTCTCAAGGTCAACACTATCACCGACACAAAACTCATGTTTGGCACATGTGTGGTAGGGTACAAAATCTTCCAGGCAAGAAGAATGAATAGCATATCAAGCACTACTATGAGCACAACATTCAAAATCATCAAACAAGGAAAGAAGATGGATCTTGCAGAGATCCTGTTGAATCAACTTGAGGAGAACATGAACACCATAAGATCTTCAAGAACAAACACTTGTAAGTTTGGTTCCCTCATTATGTGCATATTCTTTTACTTTGAAGAATACTTTCCTTCCATAGGCAAAGTAGTATGGGATACAAGAAGACCTGTAACCATATAGATATGTGGGCATATGGAGTCACTAGGAACAGACTTTGATGATATAATGAATGAGTATTTCAAAAGCATTAAGGAAATTTTGCAAGCTAGAACAAGGATACCTGAAGTTTTGATAGAAGAAGACAAAGAGGACATATATTTTATGGTAGATACTAATTTCACGTATATCCAAGTAGTAGTACCTATAAAGTCCAGGCTTTCACATTTAGAGTATGAGATCAAATTAGGACAAGCTAATGAGTGCATCAAGGCACTATTAAATGAACCAATTGACAACAAATAAGCAAGATTTGGCACCTACGAGGAAGCCAAACAAAAGATCAAGACAGATCTTGTTGTCAAGAAGATTATAAACAAGAAGGACAAGATGGTCAAAAACTTAACCAAGCAACTTGCAGTTATAGAAGAAAGTGAAGAGGAAACAGAGGGTAAGGAGGAATAAATATCAGGATAGACACCTGTTGGTGAAGAAGAAGAAAAGAATGACTCAGTGGGAACACAATCATATTCTCCACCTCCTCCTACACCCAAAAGAGAAAGAACAATAGCCGCTTCAAGGACAAGAAGCCAGACTGCAAAAGAGTCAACTACTTCACCATTACATAAAGGAAGAGTGAAGATATACAAGAGAAAACTAGCTCCTCCAAAAGTAAGACAGACCAAAAGGAGGAGGATGACTAGAACTCAAGAAGATCTAGAAGACTCAGCTATGGATGATTTTGATGTAGAAGTACAAAAGGAAAAAGAACCTTTGGTGCCTAAAAAATTTGATAAAATATACAAGAATATTTTAGAATCACAGTCTATTTCTGATCCTGACATCAGGAAATGGTTAAAATTTAGTATAGAGGATCAAAATAAGATTGACGATGCAATAATTGCAAAAATGTGCAAACATTATTATGTTCCACTGGAATTCTCAGAATATGACGTTCCCAAAGATCTATCACAAAGATTGTCAGCCAGATGGACCTTTGCACTACATCAGGAAGAGGAAATAAGAGAAAGAATACTTGTAACTCTTATGCCTCCTGATACAGATAAGGAAGAAATTACTGAGATGATGAAGAAGTATGAAAAGAAGTTCTCACCAAAATTGAGAGCATATGAATTTCTCAAGGGTAAGATAATTGATCTTGATCAAAATAGCATTAAGAAGTGGTGCAAGATACTCAAAAAGCCCACTAAGGAAGCTAGCTTGGAGAAGGAACACATCATCATGAAAGATATATAAGATGACTCATCAGTGGAATTAGATAGAGAAGAGAGTGATCCAGTAGGCCCCAAATACACCGACATTGTAGATGAAGAATGGCTAGACACTACTCTTCACAACACTCAAAGTGAGGATAGTCAAAATCCACCAAGTCCACTTCATATTGACTTGAGCGGAGAAGAAGAAGTTACCAAAGAAGATTTGACAATAAAAGGTAACATAACTGATAATATCAATGACGAATCATGGTTAGATAACATTGTCAATGACAATACAGGAAAAGACCCTATAGAAGAAGTGCAAAAGGATGAAGACCTCAATACTGCATAGGGTAATATTGATGGTCAGGAAACAACTACTGACAATGCAGAAGCCAATACACCAAAAAACATGAGCATATTAATCGATGCTATTGACATTGAATCAAGTCAGGAGAAATCATCTAAGAAAGATGATGATATACCTAAGGACATGGGTAATGATGAAAATAAAGATGCATCAAATATTCAAAAGGATACAGATACATAAATGAAAGATGCAACCGACACTCAGCAAGAAGTGTCTACTGAAAAAGACAAAGGAGTAGATAACAAAATGGATGAAACATTGAAAAAGGATGAAGAGAAAGAAAATTGAGAAAAATTCAAAAAGGATGAAAGGAAGGAAGAAAAAGAAGATAAATTTGTTGATACACCCAAGGTAAATGAGGAGACGTCCTTAGAAAACCAGTCGGTGGACTCAGAACAGAAATAGAAAGATGCTTCATCTTCTTGACCCTCACCCACCAAATCAATCCAATCTCAAGTTTTACAAATGATAGTACATGAACTGCCTCCCAACCAAACAATAAAATGAAAAAGGCATTGAAGAAAGATATCTTGCCTGTCACACTTGATGAGGTAATAGAAATACCCAAGTGGGATGTATCTACTCTAGATACTGAAACACTTCAAAATTTTGGATTAATGTGTCAAAGAAAGGAAATTTAAGAGAAATGAGAAAGGCACATATGGAAGCCCAAGCACTTGAACAGGCAAGGGATATTCTACAACAAATTGTTCTAGATGTCAAAATTGAAGATAACACATCAGTCATGGAACAAACAGCAGTTCTTACTAACGCCATCACAAATCAGAATGTAGATGCATAGAAGGCAATGGAAGAATAGGCAAAGATGAAGTATCAACGCAAACTAATTGAGAAGATCAGCCAAGAAGTGGTAGAGAACAAGGTAAAGCTATCTGAACTAGCAAGTGAATTAGAACCTATGATTGTTGAAGCTGTTACCTTAGTTCAAAAATTATGCACATTAGAAAATTTCACTGAAGAAAATAGTGAAAAGTTGTCAATTAGATTCAGATCTAATAGCTAGTGCACTAATTCTAGCCTCTGATGCAAACACTATAAAGTTGCATCATGAAAAGATAACAGAGGTAAACAGATTAAGACAAGAAATATGGGATGCAGAGACTCAATTTAGAAATAAGGTTACAGAGCTTCAAGCTCAAATTTTTCCAAGCCTCACCACTCTACAACAACATATTACAGATGTAAGAAATCTAATCATGACCCCAGAGATGTCTGTGGTAGATAGCATATACGACATGCATGTGAGGATATCACTTGAGCATTTGGCTCTTGAGAATTTGAAGGAGAAATGGGAGAAAATGATGGAGGAAATCAAAGCCTCACACTCTCACATTTTTGAAAAGATTTAAGTACCTTTTCCCTCATTATCAAAAAAGGAGGAATGTATACATATATACAATATACTTTAGTAAGAAAAAGGAGGAATGTATACATATGTACAAATACAAATTAAGGATATGTATAATGTATGTAGAACAAGATAGACATGTACATAAACTTACACTTACCGGCATATGCATAGGGGGAGTCATTTCATGACTAAGGAAGAAGTATACACAGGTGTACATACTAATGCATCAAGTATGTTGCACATATCATTTTTTTATACTCATGTCAAAGGGGGAGATTGATGACATTAAGTTTTGCCATTAGTATACTTAAATGGAAAAACATGATGAAGGTCATCGGTATAAGCATAACCGGTGGACAGTAAGCATAACCGGCGGACAACAAGCATACTCGACAGGACAAAATGTCTAATGTGAAAATACTAAGTATAGAAATTACCGACGACAAGCAAAACCGATGATACAGTTTTGAGAACATCGCCGACGGAGAAGAAAAGGAATACCCAATGAAATGTTCAAGTAAGGAACAATGACAGAGAAGAAAATTGACAGATTGACAGAGAAGCCCAACCATCAGAACCGACAGTCAATTAAAGAACCCACAAAAAGTGGATATGATTTTACACGTCAAATAAAGCAATGTATTTCTATTTATAGAGTTTTTATTTGTTTTAAGTCTTAACTTAAGGGTCAAGAAAGCATATTGTAAATGTTTTAAAGCATCCTAACGGATCTAAAACATATCTAACTAAAGATCAAGGTCAAGTTGTAAACCTTGGATCTAGAGTTAATTTGAAAAATGTGAATCAAGAATAGAGCTAGAAACTAGTATAAATAGATGTTCCATCATTTGTAATAATAATGACTTGTAATCATTTGAAGAATGATAGTAGCTATGGAGAGCATCTAAGCAGAAGAAGAGAATTCATGAAAAGTTCAGAAATAGATCACAGCAGTTATCAAGAACATAGGAAGGCTACCGACGAGCAGAGACAAGGTATTACTCAATCACTCAAGGTGACTACATACATACATTGTAAGCTATACAGGATCTATTATCAGCAATTAGAGATTGCATTCACTATCAGATCTACATTTATATTTTAGTTGCATTCTAACAAGTGCATCACAACATAAATCCTTTTATAGAAGGTGGACTTAACAGTTCTTTGATAAATCTCTTAACAGAGTGCACACCTAACGGTGTTGCTAAAGCTTCAAATGAAGTAGATCCTAACATTTCTCCACTCTAATACTCTTAATAATGTAGATCATCATAAGTGATCATTTGTAAGCCTTTACCGGCTCCCTTCTTATCTACAGATAGTGAAGTTTTGTGGGTAGACATCCCCACCACAGTTTTTACTTCCTAACATGAGTTTTCTGCGATATCATATCATGTGTTATGTGTTATTTGTTTTCATGAATGTTTCTTGAATGTTTTTACATATAAAGAACTTATATTATTATTACATATACATAATCAGAGATGAATAGATAGATAGGTATATACAAATCTGATGACAGAAAGATTAATGGGTCAACCACATAAAAAATTTTAGAGGTACTGATTCACCCCTCCCCTCTTAGTACATCATTCCAATAATTCCAACAAGAGAGAGAGAGAGAGAGAGAGAGAGAGAGAGAGAGAGAGAGAGAGAGAGAGAGAGAGAGATTTTTAAGTTCTGGAAAAATATTGGTGCCTGAAATTTTTTATTTATTTTTATAAATGCCCTAAAAAATATTATCTTTTATGAAAGTATTATATTTGAGGTTATGCCTCTAAAGACTTTGATACAAAACATTACATTAAAAGAAACATTAACGTAAACTAAACGGGGCTTGCAATCTCGTGCCTATAAATACATGAACATTGTAGGCTTGATCATACAAACCTTCACATTGAAATATGAAAAAGTGGAAGTAGCTTGCAAGATTAAGGTCATAATATTCATAGGAATTTAATGCAATCATTTCCATCTCTTTATTGTTTGTGTATTACTCACATATCATACATTTAGGAAATAAAATACTTCTACTCGATCCTCAAATCTAAATGTGCATCTACTCATTCATTACAGGAGAATTCATAATGTATGATGTCTAATCTTTAACAAACTATTTCAATTCACCAATCATACAGCTATTTAACTTTATACATTTCATTTACTATCTATATTTTTGATATTTAATTCAGAATTATGTTAACCCTTGATATAATAATTATTTAATTTAGATTTATTTTTAATTATCTATGTACCTATCATTAAAGTTATTATTCTCTACACTTAATATGTTTAAGTTATTATTCTCTATACTTAATATGTTTAAGTCAAAGTAATAGTTCTTAATTTAATTTATATAAGGAAACTAAATATTTATGTAAGATAATAATTCTCCCTTGCAAGAATCAATTGGAATCATTATAATAACAGCATATTTGTTTAATTAAATGTAGATTTTAGCATTTGTGCATTAATTGAATTTTTAATGAACAATACTAAGTCAATTAACTCATCAACAACCCTTCTTGAAAACTTAATGAAAGTTGAAGTTTCTCTCTCACTCCAGTTCATCCACCCAAAAGGCCGTTCTGCGTACGCATCTGCAAGCTGATTAGATCGTGCAGTTAGCTGCGAAGTTGAAAAAAGCCTTACATTCTTTCGAAACGAATGCAACATTAAACTTCCTGTCATTTGCAAATTGGTTACGCAAAAGATTTCGCTCCTTATTTTGAACAGCCTCCTCTTTCTCACCTACAAAAATACACAAACTGCAGTTCTCATTCAAAAGAATAGGTGAATAAACTTGCACAGACTGGGATCATAATATTCATGATGAAGTTGCTCCTTATTGCAATTGTTCTTAGTTTTATGAATGGAGTTGTTTATGGAGCAGACCCCGATCCTCTTACAGACTTCGCTACAGGGGTGGAAACCTTCACTCTCCGTGACCTTTTCACTAATGGAGGTCTTACTCTCGATTCCGGAGGAGTACGTGCTGCCACTTCAGTCGCCAAGTTTCCTGCACTCAAGTAGGATTGTAATACTACTATTATTATTGCTTCTTATTACTATTCCAAACTCTATTCGCTTCGCAGTTGCACTGACAAAGTCTGGAATTGCAGATCACAGGGCCTGGAATATGTGAGGTTCAAGATGGTTCCGTGTGGGGTAAATTTACCGCATACTCATCCTCGAGCCTCAGAAATGCTTACTCTTATCTCAGGAGGCCCTCTTCAAGTTGGTTTTGTAGACACTCAAGGTAAAACATACTCCTGAATTGCTTAATTCATAACCCTTTTACTTTTTGTTTTCCCAATATCATTAAACATCCGTTGGATTAAATTAGGTGAAGCTTTCATTGATATTCTGCACCCTGGAGATGTGACTGTGTTTCCGAGGGGATTGATGCATTTTGAGCTTAATGTTGGAAGTGAAGAAGCTGACTATATCTCTGCTCTCAACAGCCAAAATCCTGGTGTTCTGGTAAGAACAATACGTATAATTGCATAGCAATATGTAAATACCCCATTTGAGTAGAATCATAATGCTTTAGTGTTGGTGATGGCAGACAAGCAGCGTGTCAATATTGAAGCTTCCATTGAGAAGTGTTGCAACAGCTTTTAACATCACCCAAAAGGATGTAGAGATATTGGATTCAACAATAGATGCCAGTGGAATCGGACTGAAGAAGACATCCAAAAGCGGTTGTATTCAGGGGAGAGATATTACAGTAGACTTTTAAGTTATATGTTATTTCCTACTTCAGTACAAATAAATGGCATCTACTGGGAACGGTGCCCAATGTTTCAGTTACTTATAATCTGTGACCTATCTTTTAAATAAAAATGTTTTTTGTATAATGTCTTAATCTCTTTTCAGAGGTTTGTAAACAATATCTCAATATAGTCGTTATGATAATCTCAAATCATTCAGTTCTTCAGTAGCTTGTTGTAATGGGCTTTGGGTTGGTTCAGCTTTTCCGTGCTGTACATTGGGTAACAATGCTGTTTGGTCCTCCAACAACTTCTTGATGGTATTTTTCTGATCTGTAATGGGTTGGGCTCTTCCCAACTTTAATATAAATGATTAAGATAAAAGCCATTAGTAATAGATCACTAAATAAATCAAACAATCAATAAACAAAAATAGTTTCAAGAGGGTAAATGACAAAGATTGTCCCACATATGATGTAATCTACTCATGTCGAAGACAATGATCTAGCACAGAGTTGCAGATAAGTCTATTGACACACAGAAGAACTTTGGCTAAATATGTGGTGTACCTCAACCCTCTTTAAATTAAATCAATCTCGTGAAATAAGATCAACAACCCCAAGGTTTATGTAATCATGTCTTAGATATTTTCTGGTAATTGAATGATTTGCATATTGCTATTGCAAATGAGGGGGCTTATAGATTTTAGAAACATTCCAATAATTGAGTGGTTATATGCACTAATATAATCAAAAGTTCTACAACTAATTATACATCCACAAGCTAATTCAGACTTTCATATTAGATAGAGTGGGATAAATACTATAAATTTCATAAAGAAAATAAAAAGATATTACAATAATTAGATTTAAACTTTGCAATCATAAATCGTATGTGTATTTGCTAAATCAGATTCTATTTTATTTCAACTGGAAAATATTTAGAAAATTATATAAAATATTTTAGTGAAAAAATATTAAATAACAAGTCTATTTTTAAAATTTCACACATTATTATCAATTGAGATGGGAGAGAGAGGCGGGAGCTCCGCTAGGATTTCAGAAGAGTGCGATGATGGAGACGGAGTTTCGGAAAGGGAGGATGAAGATGGTTTGGTGGTCTGCAGTTGGGCTCACTGGTTCCTTTACTGTGAGCGGGGTTGTTCTTCACATCTGGGTTCCATCTGTTCTGCCTCGGTTTGCTGTCGCAAACTTGGTTTAGGACAGATTTGGGTACCCTGGTTTGTGTGAAAGGGTTGTCGACTGCAGTGGGGACTCCTTTTTTCCACAACAGTCTCGTGTTTTTGAGGATGGGTGCTCTTGCAGTCTACTCCAAGGATTCTGGACGTGCTTTCAGCACTGACTCAGGGGAGGGTCTTTTGGCCGAGTCCTCTTCTTTTTCGTGTGGTGCTTGGGCCATGTGCTGGCCGCAGGGTGTTGGAGCTCTCAATTTTTGGCAAAATTTAGAGTCCTATAAAGTGATAAAACTCTAAAAAATGGAATCCTAAAATCTATGCCCAATAATTAATAATATGATGAAGTACATTAAATGGGATACAA
>MU228020.1:145897-162253 GCA_018584345.1 Thuja plicata
TTTTGTGATATCTTATCTATCTGTTCATTATTACATACACATTTACTAAACATTCTTTCAATTACTTAAAGTATTTCAATTTACAGTTCATGATATATTGATTTTAGTTATATTTATTTCAAGTTCCTTGCCATACTTTGAGAGACGGAAGTTTGAGTTTCATACATAGGTTATCTGCCATAAAAAGCCTATTCAGGTGAAGGTTCACCCGCCTTGGTCCTGCAGAGCCAGAAGCATAGGGGAAGAGGATCATAATTGATCATTCCCGTTAGTTGGCCAAAAATAATTGGATTTCCCATCATTGGATTGGCAAGTCCAAAGGAAATTCAATTCAGTATTTTTGGGCACCAACATATGGTTTGGAGCTATCTATGGTCGTGTGTTGGCCTCTCTTTGTTGTTTCCAGTGTTTGGCCGCTTCTGGGCTCATTCCACTTCCTTCCTACCGCAGTTTGAGTGGTCTCTGCGGACTTTGGTGATTTTCGTCACTGTTGGTACCGTTTTCTAATCCAAACGGTATTGGTGGTTAGAGGAGAGTGTGGGGGAAGTTGTTCCGTCTACGTCTCCTTCTGGTCTGGCTCGTACGCTTATTGGGTGGACTGTGGGCTCTTCCTTCAGTTGGCTCATGACGGAGCTTAACTTCTTTGGAGTGTCTAAAAAATTAAACGAAATTCCTTTTTTTTTTAAAAGTCCATAGGTTTCCAATCCTTAAATACTAATTTATCATCCTTATTAAGAAGTCAACTTTATAGTAGCTCTATAACAGCCCATGAATCAAGAGACAAATATTAATTTTTGACATTACACTATTATCTTATTGTCATAAAACTATGAATATTTAATAGCTTTAAGACATCCTCTTTGTTAAAAAAAAAGAAAAGTGGTTTTGTTATGCTTATCTTAAAATAAATTATTTGTTCGTATCAAGAGTCTTCATCCTTTAAAATTACTCTTTTTATGAATTCAAATATAGGAAATAATTTTCAACACAAACTTAGGGCAGGTCTCTATGTGGTTTCTTATCTTATTTTGACTAGCAACCATTACTTTTACTTTTTAGTAATAATTTGAGCTGGTGGTCCCAAGATTATTCAAATTTTCTCCTTATTTTTTAGCAGCCATCATAAATAGTATGTGAGGAGGCAAATGAAAAAGAGGGAAATCAATTTGTGAAGCCCTACATGACTTTTCTCAATAAGGTGTTGATGGTTATTTCAACCCCTCTTTTTCTTCAAAGCGTATTTTAAATTGTGAAGCAATGGATGATCCACTAATATATGAAAAGATTCCAATTTATACTTATCCCATGATTAAAAATTTTCATGGGAACACTCTAACGACTCAAATTTAAGAAAAAATTTCACTCATGTATCCACATAGAGACATGGGTTACTCTCGTACTTGACTTCAAGGAAAATATTTTACTCATTATTGAAATTGTAATTGTCAAGACAATTCTATGTATGTTGAACAAAGTATTGATGCAAGAAAGAAAAAGAAGGACACAATTTGATTGATTTATATATTTATTGATATAGTGTCGTAAATTATATCCTTATACAATTTTGTTCCTTAGTTATGCCTCGTTTTAGTGTCCAAGGCTTTCATGCTTGTTATGTTTGATCCAACCTTGATTTCACACATATTTTTGGCATCCCCTTGTCAAATTGGATCCCTAACGCAAATTTGTGCGCATTTTTACAATCAAGGGTTATTTGGTGGATCTAGGGCTAGTTGGGTTGTCCCTAACCTAACAGTCACCCCTGACCCTGAGAAATGGCCCTAAATTTGAATCAAAAAAGGTCTTTTAATTTTAGCAGGATGCCCAAATCCATTTTGGCCTCCTGTGTGTTTTTCACACCATAAGGAATTGAAGAGGTATATAAGAAAATCTATGTCCCTTATTTTGGTAAGAAGCATTGATGAGCTCAAGCATCCCTCAACACAATTCAAGAAATCAAGGAAGCATCAAGGTAATTCAATCAATCAAGGATCAACCATAGAAGACAAGGACTAATTTCTAGATCTAAATATTTCTTAAGGCATTCATGTTCTTCCTATCCTAGATCAAACATTAGGACAACATCAAGGACAAATTCAAATATCTTCATGAGCATTTCAACATCACAAAGGTTTGCAAAGGTACAAGAATCTTATTAAGCCTATGTTACATATCAACACATTCCCTTTTCATGAATTTCCATTTCAATCTCAAGCTTGATTCCTAAACTATGATTTAACTTAGCAAAACCCCTTTCCACAATACTTTTCCCTCTTTTTGTGTGTATAGGAAATAGGTAGCACCTGTGCAAAACAAAACACAGATAAAGAAAACTGAGAGATACAATTTGACAGTCATTTTATCCAAAAGTCTAAGGTTAAAGGTGACTAGACTCCCTCTTGACCTCTTGGTTGCCCCTGACCCTCCTTATCACCCATGACCTCTTGTTTCAAGTATAAATTTTGTTTACACTTATTTTTTGTTTTTGCTTCCCAAATCCAATCTCAGAATCGAGTTCTCAATCTACATTCTATTCATGCATAAATAAAATCATTTCCATTTCCATCTTTCTCTAGATCTTATATTTTATAATTTTATTTGCATTGTCACCTCCTATTTTTTAGTGAAGGATGACTGCATCCATCTAATGCTCAATCCTCCTTGAGCCTAGTGGATCATCTTCCTTCTAATAAATAAAAGGAAATCGATGCGAGTTTTCTAATTTATCCATACATCCTAGTGAGCGTGCACTCATAACTATTTTCTTTCATTACAATTGATTAAATGTTCCTTTAACTAGGTAGTAAATAAAAAGAAAAAAAATCCAAAACGGATTACTATACAAAACTAAAAAATTAACTTATGTAAAAGTAAAACTCCATCATTTTCCCCTTATTAACTTAATTTGAACAAGAGTGCAACATTAAAAGGGTTTTTAACCCAACCCTTTTGGTGACTTTGGTGGACCTTCACCAATCCTCATCATTCACCTAAGAAACACTTAAGGGAGTGCATGAGTTGATGTTGTAATTATAGGATCTAAAACCATCTGTGGAACATAAGATTTCATATAAAATTATTTCCACCACCCATGAACAATGACATACAATTCCTTTGAAGTTCCACATCTCCTTTGAGTGTGTCTAATGCCTCCTCTAGTATTGCACATGAGATGCCTTTCCTTTGAAATTCCATATCTTCTTTGAGTGTGTGTAATGCCTCCTTAAGTGTTGTGGAAATAGTCCCTCCTCTACTGCACAAACCACCAACCACATATTTGCACATGAGACAACCTTTCCTTCAAAAGTCAACATATCCCCAAATTGTGACTAATGTCTCCTCAAGTGCTCAACAAATCAACCAAATGTGAATTTATGATGCAGGACAACCCTAAAGCAGAAGAATCGAACAGAGGTAAGAAAGGTAAAAGACCTATGGCAACTCAGAGTAACACTCCTGGAAAAAAGAGGAAGGGCAAAGTAAACACTGGTGGTGAAGAGCATGTCAAGATTCTCACGGAGGAGGAAGGCATGAACACAGACAGAGAAAATGAGGCTAAGGATAAGGATGAGAAAGGGGAAAAAGGGGAAGCTGCTAAATTCCACTCTGAGGAAACTGGTATGGAAACAGGAGAAGACACTGACTCCCTTGAGTAGGAATTAATGGGCTCCTCTGAGGAGTTGGAAAATGACAGTAAAGGCAGCTCTGAGGAAGTGGAAATGGAGGGCCAGGATAAGAATAATTATTGGGATGAGCCTATGGCTTTGGAGGTGGAAAGACCTAATTCCCCTATCAAAAAGCATAGTGAGCCGAGGTTGAAGACTAAAGAGAAGGGCATTTCTGAAACTACCCCTATTCTAGTGAATTATGCGGAGTCTGTGTCTTTTGTGGGTAGGACTTCGAGGGGAGATAAGGCTATGGGATCTGAGGGGAATAAAAAAGATAAAGATAAAATTGGAGATAGCCATGGTAATGAGACCAAAAAAACCCAAGACCCCTGCAGGTTTATTCAGGTGGTTAGAGAGTGGGCTGATATGGATCTAGAGCTGAACACCTGGCTTCTTGAAGATATTAGAGATATTAATTGTAAGTATGATGACCTCCAGGATAGGGTTAATAAGCTGGCTATCCTGATTGCTAAACCTCTGAAAGAAGCTGCAATCAATGAGGCTCAGGAGGAGAATATGGAAAAAGCCTACTGGAGAAACTCGAGCTGAGGATCAATGTTGTGGTCAACTTTTGCCAGCATACTACTGAAATTTGTATCTAGAGAATTGAAGATACCCTCAGCCAAATAATGAAAAATAACTACGAGGGCATGAAAGTGACTGACAGTAATCTTAGGGCTCTTCTCTATGCTAGATGGGAATTCTAACCCTATCAATGTTGATGAGGATAATACTGTTGACCCTAGCATTGCTGGCCCAGGGACTCATACAAGGGCAAGTGCTAAAAAAGTGAAACAAGGGAGCTCCAAAGATATAAAAGACCTCAAAGAAGCCATTGATAAATATAAACATGTGATGGATGAGTTTGTTGAGATCTTGAAGCAGACCTGACTTTGTTCGCAAGGGCTGGTTCTCTTTTTGTCTGCTTTCATCTTTTTCCCAGGTGGTTTTGCTGGCGGGGTTCTTTATGTTTCCTTCTTTTCCCTTAGCTATTGCTTTTGATGTTGTCTATTTGTTTCTAGTTATGCTTCTTCCTGCCTATCTCTAGTCTTTTGTAAAGGGTTATTATTCCCTTCAAAAATTGTTTTACTCTTAATCGAAAACAAAGTGTCCCACAAGAAACTTGCTCCACTGGCTTCTTTAAGGGACACAAATATGATGTCAAGCCCCCTCTTTTCTTCAGAGACACAAATAGGGTGCTTCTTATGAAATGAATAATCCTGAATGGGAAGCTAGCTCGAGATGATAGGTGTCCTCCTACCTCCATTGCCTCAAACCTATGATCAGACATTGTTACTCTTTAACTATCATGTGTAACATTAAAATATTTGAAGGTCCTCTTGGGTTTATCATACATTGCAAAAGTACAAATATAATTTATAGCCAATAAAAGTCTTTCTCTTTGTTGAATCATTACATTCTCTTGAAGGATCATATTATCCTTCTTAGATCATCTTCTATCATATTCTTATTCAATTAAAATCTCAGGTTGTTTAAGTTCAATGATGTCTAGAGATGAAATATTCTCTCCTTTTAGATTCCTTTTTTCCTTCATTAAAATATTAACTTAATGGCTCAACTTTGCAAGGTCCATCTTCTATTTATCTATATTCTCTATATTGGAATTTCCACTCTCTTCAAATTATTTCTTTCTTTGTACGAGTCCTCTTCTATCTCTCAATTGGTCTATTAAGATTGTGATTTCCATAATCCTAGAGTTTTCCTTGGCTATAGAAAATGATGATAGCCATTTCCTCCTAGCACAACACCAGTTCAGTTCATGCACCTTATTTATCAGCCCACTTTGCTTCTTGGAGAATGTCACCTTCTGATTTGTTCAGTTTGTAATCGTTTTATCTTCCACCGCCCTATCTAGAAGAAAAAATACCTTGGAAAACAATGCTAAGATGGATGGTCTTGGCATCTTCCTCATGGCATACATAGTGACAAGACACAATGGAACTAGAACAAAACATTGAAAACCTAAATGCTTTCAAATTTTAATGTAGAGGTGGTACAAGGTGTCATTTTGGCAACAAAGAAACACTTTTTTCTCTCAGCATCATAAAGGCGTAAGATGGAACACCCAAGGATCCATGTGAAATCAAAAATAACAATAATTTAATTCTTTGCACCTTAATTCATCCATTCTCTCTATCTATGAAGCAAACCAGAGTGCTCAACTATAAAATTCTCCCAAAATGACAAAATATTGATAGTTATGATAATATAATTGGCGATTTGCTACTACATAAATAGGATGATTCAAGCTAGTAAAAATATAATAGTTGATCATCTACCATAGAAATAGTAATCCCTGAATATTAGAGAGAAAATGAAGGATTTGTTTCATCAAACAAATATAGTTTTGCAAAGGTGGGTTTCATTTTCCACAAATTGGCGGCGAGGCCCTCCTTCGAATCATTAGACAAAAGTATTGCAGAATTCCATGTAGCTGCATAGTCCAAACCTTAATCCACATAGATATCCCTTGACATTAATATAACATCCTTGGTTCACACAACACCAAGTGGTGACCTAGCAACAATTCCCTCAAGGTTACAATACCTCACAAGCACAGGATGAAGTAAATGTTTTGATACCAGATATTGACATAAGAGAGAAGAAGTAGGACACAATTTGATTGTTCGATATATTTATTGACTAAGTTGGCCTATAAATTGGCCGTACATAAATGAAAGACTTCTAAAACTAATAATCCTACTAAACTAAATGAGCTAACTTATCTAAATATAAAAATTCAACACGAAGGATAAAAAATTTTCAAATTATCTATGCTATGTTTCTAGATCAACGATATATGAAAAAATGCTTTCTTAGCATCAAAGGTTACATGTAAGACAAAGGAAGATTGTCATCTTATTTAAGGTAAGAAGACACAATGAATATACGACTATGGCCATTTGATATCCCCATCTTCTAGAATATATGAATCATGAAGAAGACAAGATCATCTTTAAAGTTTGTCGAGTAAGGAGTTCACTGTAAAGGTGAGGTGGTTATAATTGCAATACAAAGTTGAGGTTATAATTGAAATGTATAAGTACATAGGAATTTAGAACAATCATAAATAAATTTTGAATCATCTCCATATGTCATAACTTCTCTTTTCTATCTCCTTGATCCTTCCTCACATAATTAGGACATTTAACATATTTATTTTGTGAATTTCCACCTTTGTGGCAATAGAAAAATTACAAATAGTAAGAAACATGGTGTTTCGGCTTTGGTGAACGATTTCGGTGACGAAGAGGACAAGAATGTGTTTTCCCATGAAGCTAAGGAAAAAGGTGACGACCCTGAAGATAAAGATGGGGATGTGGGGGGTCAAAAGGTTCCAATTTTGGTCAATTACGCTAGCTCTAAAGACCATGATGTTCCTATCTCATCGAAGCTTGAGGTGGTTATGGAGGTGTAGTTAAAGAGGAAGGTGGATAATGAGACTCCAGGTTTCGAGACTGTTAAGAAGGGTAATTCTCTTCCAGCTCTAGGAATATTCCCTTCGTGAGAATGGTTGACATGTAGGAACGAAATGTTCAAATCCTTCAAGAGGACATGGATGATAAGATTGATCCCCTTTTGGTTTTATCCAAACTATGAAGGTGATGTTGATGTATTAGTTTCCCCTTATGAAATGTGTCTTAAAGGAAATAAAAGCCTCAATCTTAGTTTCTGATCCCTCTCTACTAAAGTTGATCTTCTTTAGGGTAATTTGGATATTGGGTCGGCGGGGATTGATGGCCAAAAGGATAAAGAGGAGGACAAAAACATGAAGGATCTGCGGGATAGAATGAATATCCTGGAGAACACTCTGAACAAGCACATGAAGGATAATAACTTGTTTATAGCTTTTTTGATGGAGTGCTTCAACACCATTAAGTCAGAGCTAGATATTGGGTGTTCGACTATGAAGATCAAGGATGACAAAGATGAAGAGGATGATTCTGGCTTGGGCAAGCGGACTCGATCTGCTAAAAAGAAGAAAATTCAAGATAGGATCCTAGAACTCTCAGACTTTAACGCTACTCTCAAGAAGGTGTCTGAGGAAAATAAGGATGCAGAGGGAACTCTTTTGGAGTTTTCCTAGGTCCTATTGTTCTCCTGCTTTAGTGTTCCTTTTTTTTTTTGGTTTTCCGTTGCTAGGTGGTTTAGCTGGTTTCTAGTTTTTTGTGTTGGTTCTGGATTTTGCAGGCTGGTGTCCAGTCCTATTTCATTTTAGCGGACTTAAAATATATTCCTTTTTTATAATGCTTGTAAGGGGTTTCAGGTCCCCCTAAAACCTATTTTAACCTGTAATAAAAAACACGGTGTTCCTATATAGACTACAATCCACTTTTCATATAGTCACCATTTATTCCAATTATTAGAAATATTTCATTTATATTAATTTTATTCTAATATATTTTTTTGAAATTATATTGAAATGGATAATCCCTTAATTATAATAAATATATCCTATTATTCATTTAGTTGACATATTGTTACCACAGTTTTTAAACTTTTTAATTCTACCACTATATGACGAGGGTGTGATTCATTCTTTGTACATGATACAAAGCATCCTCATATAAGTCAAGTCTTTGTTCCAACTCATAAATTATGAAACCAATCTACTCATTGTTTCTCTGTAGAATAGTCAGATTACTTATCGTACTCTATAGCTAAACATCAGTAGAGTCCAAAATTCTAAAGGTTCCCTTCAGACCCGATTAGGAAATTGTATTATCCTAAAAAGAAAGCACTTGATTTGTGCTCAATTTAGGATTATTTTGGGACCGCTTTAGTGTGGTTCCTTTGATTGGGCTTCATATTGAATTTAAAAGTACACTTTATTAACATATGGGTCCTTGTTTCTTCCCTAATCCTCCCTAATTTGTGCAAAATCAAGGTAGGATCTTATTCTAAGAATCCTCCCCTATTTTACTCCAATTGTGAAATTTGCCCTTCCTTTTATGGTCTTGGAATTCTCTCGTGACATCGGAGTAAATTGACCTTTTAGATCCCGTAAACCTTATAGGCCACACCCTCCAATTAGAAGCAAGCATCTTTCTAGAGGTGTGCAATCGAACTTCAACTGCACCCCCTAGGAGTGAAGTTGAAATTCAAATTTACCCATGGTTTTTTTATTCTAGATTAGACCGTGGGTCATATTTGGTGCATTCACCAGGGTTCCAGATCCACGGTCAACCTCTGCAATTTTTTTTCTGAATGCACTACAAAAGGATCTCCTTCCTTTGTTTGGACATCTAAAAAAAGAGAATACATGCACAAGAGGAAAACAACCTCATTACTGTGAGGATGCAATTATTGAGAAAGAAATCAAGCAAAGTATTAAGCATCCATGTGCAAATTCAAGTGGCATTCAAGTATTCAATTCTTCAAGGTGTCTTCCATAGATCAAGCTTGTTTCCCCATTGAGGCCAAGCAAAGGAGTTTCTTGAAAGGGCATTGGCATCATTTCCTCAATCATTCATTTTTGAATTACAAAACATCTTCATAAGGTTTTGTCTTGCATGATTTCCTTTTGGTTTTTGTGTGGAGTCAAATCTATTGCATCAACATTCTTGATCACATTCAAAGAGGTAAGAGTATCTACATTGCATGATACACTTTATTTCAGATCTAATCTTTATTACCTAACAACGTTCCCTAATTCATTTCAATTCAAGTTTAATACCTAAACTGGGGCTTGACCAAGGCAAGCCCCCCAACCGAAAACATTTTCCTTTCTTTCTGTGTGGAGGAACAAGTTTCAGATCTACGAACCAAGGCAAGCCCCCCATCCGAAAACATTTTCATTTCTTTCTATGTGGAGGAATAGGTTTCAGATCTACGAAGCTGGATTCGGGCATTTTTGGGGTCATCTCAGAGATCAGAATCAGAAAGTACACAGTTGCCAACAAAGTGGTGTAGTCAAGAATCTCGACTTCTACCTAAAATTTTGACTTGTTCCTAGAGGCCTCAGATTTTCACAGATAGATGTTACAAGTGCTAGGGTCCCATATCCAAAATTGTTTCAGTCTATGACATCACAGTGACTTGAAATTAGTTTCAAGGCTCATAACTTCCTAATTCAATCCAAGGCGCACAAATATTTCTTCCTTCTTGCATTTTTCTTTCAATTTTGTTATTGCATCAATTATTTCAGTTACTTTCAATAAATGTACTTTTTCATTAATCAATTAGTCAAATCCATTAATTCCTTAATAGCATTAATAGGTCTTATCCTCGTCCCTTTGCATCAAGGTTTTGCATTTACATCCCTTCACCTTGGGTTATGCTAATCAAACTTAGATTAAAGAGGTTGGGTTTTTTTATTTCCCAATATATACCGTAGGACCTTGGTGAGTGATCTCTACCTTACTATTTCTCACCATTTTCATCTATACGGAAATTAAGATTGATTTATTAATGAGCTTCGGTAATGGTGATTCCAAAGCTCCGTCAATGTCCGATGCGGTTCTCGAATTCCCACGGGATCCAACTCTCTAATGATAAAAGTATTCCGACATGGACAAGGCGGAAGTGAAAATTCAACGTGGACCCGACCTCCTAAATAGGGGAGTATTCAATAAAATTGAAATCCGAGCTCTATCAGGTGACATGCAAAGTCCTTAAACTATTGAAAAATTCGCAATGTTTCCTTGGTTCTCAAACCAGCTGTGGAGCCGACCATGTTTTAATGAAGTATTTTCAAATGTGTTGAAGTTCATGCACCATTATCGGGGAATCCAGACTCTCCTAAACTTTCGAACTAAAACATATAGCTCCAAAGTTATTCTTATCGCTAACTTGCCCATAATGTGAATTATCGGGTTTGACGAATAGTTTCAAAATTCCAGATATTCCCGACATGAAAATAAAATAAGTCTTGAATTGACATTGGTCACGTATTCCATAGAAGTATCAATTGGAATTTGCAGTGCCACTCTTATGGTCGGTTTGTCAAAGATCTTCCAAAGTCCCGATGAGCATCGCTTGAATCACAGGTAGAAGTTCACTGGAACTACATCGAATCATGGAGCCAGACCATGTTCCATACCGAGGTACTTTTCCATCAAAATCCCCTCCATAGGCTATACGGGTCCATGAGAAGTAGAGTTTGAGCCGCAAATTCAAACTCAATAAGACCTCTTGTAGTTATTGGATCTTGACTTTATTCATTGTGAGAAAATTTAAAGAGAAGGATTATAATGGCGAGGTATCATTAATGACAGAGAAAGATAAAATGCTGATGTTCAGGCCGAAGAAGTCTATCATCATTTTCTATGTGTCAGAGATAGGCCAGGTTCTACTTTGCTAAAGAATGTGTCGAGCACGGTAAGATTGCATTTTGTGGGAATAGTTATGATACTGTCACACTTATTGAGCATTCATCCCATGGAAGAAGACATGCTTGTCGCTAAAATTGTGAGATTAATGTTCGCGTTCCTCTAAGATGGGAAGAGCTAACACATATTGTCACTAAGAACTATCGTCAAAGGAATTTTCCAAATAGAGGAGTTAATGAGGCTCGAAAAAGATTTGCAAGAACGAACACGAGATCTTTTAATTCACTGATAATCTTGTAGGAACTTGACACCTGTCCTTTACCCTTAAATCAGCATGTTGGTGCTTCCTAGATGGAATAGTTATAAATTGACACGTGTGATTTAATTTTGAAATTCCCATGCATTTTTTTTTTTTAATGAAACATTATATCATCAAATACGGTGAACACAGTTATCAGGCATTTTGTAACAAGTCATCATAGTACTTGTAGAATGGACTATATACGAAAAGCGGAAAGGTGAAAGGGAAGTTAAAAAGATTATCAAGATTCAGTTATGGAACGAAACAGTCTCTTCATGCAGTTATGTATATTTGTAGAACCCATATTATGGGGGGATCCTGGAAACTTATTGATGTCCATTTTGTTATAATAGACCGCATGTATGAATTCATTTCAGAACTGTGTTTTTGCAATTTAATATTTACCTTAATTATTTGTATTCACTCCTTTAAATTTAATCTCTGGTATTTATTTTCATGGTTATAAGTAAATGTTAATTTCTTCTTTTATGCTTTCTGATGATAAGAAAATCATGTTTTTCATTCATTGCATATCTTATTAAGAGGGAGTTGTACCTCCAAAATTCAGAGGAAATTTTTCCATAGAATGATAACTTCTGCAATTGTTAGTGTTGTTTGTTCTTCTTCTTGGGCATCTTAAGTCATTTTATGTGTTTATTTCTAAAGGACAAATCTGTTCACTAACAAATTTTAGGCGACTCGGCTGGAGAAAGAAAATCAAGTACTGGTATCTTCTTTCCTCATAAATTTAAAGGTGCCTACCCGAGGATGGAGGCTGGTGGCTTAGTGAAGTGAGATGTACCTAGAAGCTTTACATTCTAGGAAGGATTGATATCTAGTTTATTTTTCGGAATTGCACTATGGCACTAATTTCTTCTGAGCCATGGGAAATCACTTTGGACCTCTATCTTTTCCACAATATTCACCATTGCTTGAAGGAACAAGAAAGAACTTCCCGAAGTTTAGTGTGGATAATAAAGATGTTAAGGACCACATTTTGGCCTCTATAGTTTCATGCAAGATTTTTGGGGTAAGTGAAGAAGATGTTTTTGTGCAATTATTCATTGAATCTCTTATCGGACCTCAGAAAAAATTGGTTTCAATATTTAGAGGAGAAGTGTATTACTGACTGGGATTGATTGAGGAACAAGTTCTTGGGAAGGTAAAAGGGCCATGTTGATGAACCTGCTTTGATGGGCCAATTTTGCAATATTTAGAAGCAAGAAGGTGAATCAATTAGAGACATTGTGGATAGGTTCAATAGTCTACTCAAGAAGATCCTGATATGTAATGAATTAAGTAAGCAAGTACAATTTTGTACTTTCAATTCCTCTTTTCCTTCAGATGTTCAGTTTTATTTGAAAAGAAGTAAAGTAAATGACATTAAAATTGTACAAGAAGAAGCGGTCAAAATTGAGGATGATTTGATTTTAAGTAGTTTATGGAAAACAAATTAGGCTATGATTTTTTTGACTAGTGAAACTATAAAGAAACTTTTCATGCAAAAATTAAGTTTTTAGCCTATATGTTTAAAAAATGTTCAACCTCTTTTAGCTGAATGTTCTAACCACACTATTTTTTATTCAAAACAATTTTTCGGAGACGAGGTAAGCCACGTGAAAATTAACCCTCATATGACTAGAAGAATTGAAGCATATTATTTGCATTATGAAAAAAATAATGATGAATCCATAAGTCCATTGATGTGGACTAGAGTCTTGTTGCTGCTACAGAACCAGCTTGGCTCTGCTCTGAGATCTTTCTCCTAGATCTCTTAGACTGTTCACAACCCTAAACTGAGGTAAGTCACTCTCAACTTCACCTCCCCTTCAAGACTCAGTCCCCATCGAAATGCTTTTCATCTTCTTCTTATTGAACCTACACAAATAGATTCATTCAACGAATGTTTTCAGAACATTGTTCTCATTCTCTTCCCTAGCCGGACTATTACCAAGCTCGCCTAGGGTAAGATCTCCAGACTCTTTGCTACTGCTTCTCCTACAGAAAACAAAAAGGAAACTATGTACAAGGGCTCCTCTTGAGTTCCACCCCAACACATGATTCTCACGATGGATTCAGGAATCTCGAGGGGCCATTACTGTTTACAACCCAGAACGGGTGAAGAACTAACAACTTACAAAACAAAAAATAAAGTAACTAATCTACTTGCATGCAAAAGGAACCACAAAGAAACATTATATCCACTAAACACACAGTCTGCAACTTCTCATTACTAGAAACAAAGCAAAACAGTACAATAATCTGCAAATCTCTAAATTTCCTGTAGCTTCTCTTCTTCTTCAATTTCCACTCTCTAGATCTCCACAATGCATGCTTTAGATGTTATTAGTAACCATCCTCTCATAGGAAACAACCCTAATGGTGCACTCCTTCGCAAGAATCTCTTTAGGAACCATTACACTAAACATACTGTCCATAAAAGATAAGATTCGCTTTTCACAGGCCGTTACAACTGAATATTGCCGAGCAATAGGAATGCAAGTCGAGCGCCGGTCACAATTAGTGTTTGCTGAGTTGCAGTGTTAACTCGGCATCAGTGTTAACTCGACATCAGTGTTAACTTGACTTTAGTGTTAACTCGGCATCAGTGTTAACTCCGCTTCACTATTAACTTGATATCAGTGTTAACTCAGCTTTAGTGTTAACTCGACATCAGTGTTAACTCGACAACAGTGTTAACTGAGTAGTTTATCAAGGGTTCCTACTGCCTTGGTTGGATTTCTAGAGGCTTCCAAACTACCTCACACTAACACACAACTAAAGGAAACCAACTAAGAAACCCATCTAACCATGGATTGACCTAGTCATATCCATCTTAGGGAAAAACAAATGACCTTCTAAGGTCCACACACACTCTCTTGATTTGGCTACAGTCAGTACATTCTAGAAATAAGGAGGTAGGGGTTGAGTTAGGTGTGCTCATGCACCATACTCCCCCAGACAAAATAAAGGTTAATCCATCCTTGGATTGAGCATGTTTGGATCAATGCCCAACCCCTTGAAGTCTATTTCTCTGATCCAAGTAGCATCAACTTCTTCTTTGCCATGCCATTTGACAAGGTGCTCCATATAGTCTCTGCTCCTAGTCTTCTTGTAGGCCCTTGAGTCTAGTATCTTTTCAGCTGTCATAGATGGAGTAGGGGTTAATTTCAGATCTTTTACCTCTTGTATTACCTCTTGAAGGTTCTGATCAACATCTTGAATTGGTCCTTTGTATTCTATCAAATCTGCAATGTTGAAAACCGGTGACAACCTAATGTCTTTAGGAAGCTCCACCTTGTATGCATTTTTTCCATACTTTGCAAGTATCTTACATGGACCTAGCCTCTTCATATGTAGCTTGTGAGGAACACCTTTCTGCAGCCTATGTTTGTTCAAGTGTACCATCACAAAGTCTCTAATCTGAAACTGAACATCCCTCTTTGTTGCATCCACCTTTTTCTTTACCTTTTTAGCATTTTCAATCAAGTTCTTTCTCACACTTTCATATACTTCCCTCGTTGAATGCGAAAAGTCCTTAGTATATCCATTACCATGCATTCCTTCCTTCAATTCTCTAAGCTCAAAAATTCCTCCTGGGTGAAAGCCATAAACAATTTCAAAAGGACTCTTACCAGTTGATGTGTTCACTGTATCATTGTATGCATATTCAACTTTCCCAATGAGTTGGTCCCATGCTTGACCATACTCCTTTGTGAGACATCTCAGCAAGTTACCAAGACTCCTATTGACTACCTATGTTTGGCCATCTGTCTGTGGATGGTAGGGAGATCCAAAAGACAAGTTAGTGTCGAGCTTTTGCCATAAGGTCTTCCAAAAATGGCTCATGAATTTTCTATCTCTATCTGAAACAATACTGAGTGGGAGTCCATGTATCCTCACCACTCTACTGAAAAAAAAAGGTGAGCAATGTTACAAGAATGATGAATAGTCTTGCAAGGTATAAAATGTGCCATCTTACTAAATCTGTTCACTACAACAAAAATACTGTCATATCCCTGCCTTGTTCTTGGAAAACCAACTACAAAATTTGTACTTATGCATTCCCACGGTCTGGTTGAGATTGGAAGTGGCTGATAAAGACCTACATTGGAAGATTTTCCCTTTGCTTTTTGACACACTTCACAACTCTCAACATACTGTCTAACATCTTTATTCATTCTAGGCCAAAACTAGAACCTAGTGACCAGCTCTTGAGTCTTACCAACTCCAAAATAACCACTAAGTGCTCCATTATGTTTTTCTTGGATCAAACTCTCTCTCATAGACCCTTTGGGAACACAAAGTTGACATCCTTTAAAAAATAACTCATTCTGCAAAGTATATTCAGAAAATTCACCATGAAAGTTGTTTTTAAACTCTTTGCATACCTTGTAGATTTGGGCAAAATCTTCATCTTGAGCATATAGGTCTTTGAAGCTATCAATACCTACACTTTGTAGCTGAACTTCTTGGACTGTGAGCAGCCTTCTGCTCAATGCATCAGCAACCTTGTTCTGTACTCCCTTTTTATGCTTGATATTGAAAGTGTAGGCTTGTAGATACTCC
Source organism: Thuja plicata (assembly GCA_018584345.1). NCBI lineage: Eukaryota > Viridiplantae > Streptophyta > Pinopsida > Cupressales > Cupressaceae > Thuja > Thuja plicata. The sequence goes on from MU228020.1 coordinate 161,728, forward strand.
ACCCACTTCATGTGTTTGCTACTAAGTTTGTCTTAAGAGCTAAGGAAGCTAAGAGCTTGGTTATCAGTATATACTATGAAATCCTTTGGCAGCAAGTAGTGCCTCCACTTCTTGAGTCTTTGGACTAGAGCATACAACTCTAAGTCATAAGAGGAGTACTTCTTCTTTGCATCATTTAGCTTCTCACTATGGAAAGCTGTTGGTCTTCCTTCTTGGCTTATGACAGCCCTAATGGCCACATTACTTGCATCACATTCTACTGTAAAAACCTTATCAAAGCTTGGAAGAACTAGAGTAGGCAACTCTGCTATCTTCTCCTTGAGTGTTTCAAACCCTTTGTCTGCTTGTGGTGTCCATTGAAACTTTGTCTTCATACCACCTCTAATGGTGTCTAACATAGGTGCACAAATCCCACTGAAATGTCTAATGAACTTTCTGTAATACTGAGCTAAACCATGGAAAATTCTCACCTCAGTTGCAGCCTTGGGAGTAGGCCAACTTAGAATGGCATCCACCTTTTCTTGGT
>MU228020.1:163817-186731 GCA_018584345.1 Thuja plicata
ATTTGAATCTTGCTTCTTCTTGAATTTTTCCTCCACCTTGAGGGCTAGCTGGTAACATTGGTGTACAATCTTGGGGTTTAAAAGACTAATTTCCTCTTGGATACTCCACTTGAGTCCATTCAAGTACCTAGCCACTTTCAGGCTTTCTTCTTCCATCACATGCAACCTTAAGCATAGCTTGTGAAATTATTCAGTGTAGGCACTAACTTCTAAATCTTTTTTGTCTCAGATTATATCACTTTTTGTGCAACTGCACTTCATAATCATCAAGAAGATAAGTTTCCTTCATCTTGGCCACCATACCTTTCTTACTGGTTATGGGGTTCTTTCCTTCTTTTGCCCTCTCATCTTGGAAAAACTTCCACCAAGTGAGAGTAGTTCCTCTCAACCTTGTCTTGGCTATTCTTACTTTCTGAGCTTCGGTCACATTATCACAGTCAAAGTGATTTTCAAGACCTTCTATCCATTCCATGATTAACTTTGGTTCCATCTTGCCACTAAATAGAGGCACACCTTCTAAGGACCTACCACTCATTGCCTTCAATGCTTTCAAGAATTGCTCTTCTTGAAGCACATGGTCTGGCTCTGGAATAATGTCTTCCTCTACCACTGCTTTACCCTTTCCATTAGCTTCTCTCATTTGTTCACTGACTGTTGCAGTCCTAAGATGCACTTCTTCCAACTTACTCACCATTTCAGCTAACTATTCCTTTGGGAGTCTATTCCCCTCCTTTTGCTCTTCCACATATTTTGCAAGTTCTACATTGGTCACCATCTTGGATGAGTTGAAAAATGTTTCTATAGATAACATCCAAACAACACACACCCAAATCTTTTAGGGCTCTAATAACAATCTGATGTGGATTGGAGTCTTGTTGCTTCTACAAAACCAGGTTGGCTCTGCTCTAAGATCTTTCTCCTAGACCTCTTAGGCTGTTCACAACCCTAAACTGAGGTAATTCACTCTCAACTTCACCTCCCCTTCAAGAATCAGTCCCCATCGAAATGCTTTTCATCTTCTTATTGTTGAACCTACACAAATAGATTCATTCAACTAATGTTTTCAGAATATTTTTCTCATTCTCTTCCCTAGCCGGACTATTACCAAGCTCGCCTAGGGTAAGATCTCTAGACTCTTTGATGCTGCTTCTCCTATAGAAAACAAAAATGAAACTATGTACAATGCCTCCTCTCGAGTTCCATCCCAACACATGATTCTCACCATGGATTCAGGAATCTTGAGGAGCCATTACTGTTTACAACCCATAATGGGTCCATAACTAACAACTTATAAAATAGAAAATAAAGTAACTAGTCTACTTCCATGGAAAAGGAGCCACAAAGAAACTTGATATCCACTAAACACTTAGTCTACAACTTCTCATTACTAGAAACAAAACAAAATAGTATAATAATCTACAAATCTCTAACTTTCCTATAGCTTCTCTTCTTCTTCAATTTTTACTCTCTAGATCTCCACAATGAATGGTTTAGATGCTATTAGTAACCATCCTCTCATAGGAAACAACCCTAATGGTCCACTCCTTCGCAAGAATCTCTTTAGGAACCATTACACTAACCATACTATCCATAAAAGACAAGATCTACTTTTCATGGGCCGTTACGACTGAATATTGCTAAGCAACAAGAATGCAAGCTGAGCGCCAGTCACAATCAGTGTTTTCTGAGCTGCAGTGTTAACTCGGCATCAGTGTTAACTTGACTTTAGTGTTAACTCGGCATCAGTGTTAACTCGGCTTCAGTGTTAACTCGACATCAGTGTTAACTTGGCTTTGGTGTTAACTCGGCATCGATGTTAACTCGACATCAGTGTTAACTGAGCAGTTTATCAAGGGTTCATGCTACCTTGGTTGGATCTCCAGAGGCTTCCAAACTACCTCACACTAACACACAACTAAAGGAAACCAACTAAGAAACCTATCTAACCATGGATTGACCTAGTCATATCCATCTTAGGGAAAATAAATGACCTTCTAAGGTCCACACATACTCTCCTGACTTGGCTAGAGTCATTACATGCCAGAAATAAGGAGCTAGGGGTTGAGTTAGGTGTGCTCCTACACCATCCATCAAATTTTAATGGTGAAAAGAGAAAAAAAAAAGTCAAGCTATTAACATTTGATGGATGGTGTAGGAGCACACCTAACTCAACCCCTAGCTCCTTATTTCTTGCATGTAATGACTCTAACCAAGTCAGGAGAGTATGTGTGGACCTTAGAAGGTCATTTAATTTTCCCTAAGATGGATATGACTAGGTCAGCCCATGGTTGGATAGGTTTCTTAGTTGGTTTCCTTTAGTTGTGTGTTAGTGTGAGGTAGTTTGGAAGCCTCTAGAAATCCAACCAAGGCAGCATGAACCCTTGATAAACTGCTCAGATTTGAAAAAATGTACCAAAGACATAAAAAAGGTCAAATCTAATGTTAATGAAGAAAAAATTCTGAAAATTTTATGAAAATCTATTAGATTTTCTAGTTTTTAAAATTTGGTCAATGATACATTTTGTAGGAAGCTTAACCGCACCCATGAAAAGTCCTTAAACTATTAAAAACTATGCATTATTTCTTTGGTTGTCAAAGAAATAGTGGATCCAACCATGTTTTAATGAAGTATTTTCAAATGTGTTGAAGTGTGTACTACACCATTATTAGGGAATCAAGACTTTCATAAACTTTCAAACTAAAACATATAGCTCCAAAGTTATTCTTATCACCGACTTGCTGATAATGTAAATTATCGAGTTTGATGAATAGTTTCAAAATTCCAGATATTCGTGACAAGCAAAGAAGAAGAATTCTATAATTAACTTCGGTCACAGAGTCCATAGAAGTATCAATTGAACTTTGTAGTGCCATTCTTATTGTTGGTTTCCAAAAGGTCTTCTGAAATCTCGAGGAGCATCGCTCCAATCACACGTAGAAATTGATTGGAACTACATCAAATCATGGAGCCAAACCATGTTCCACACTGAGATTTTCCATCAAAATCCCCTCCAAAGGCTATATGAGTCTATGAGAAGCAGAGTTTGAGCCACCAATTGAAACTCAATGCGACCTGTTGTAGTTAATGGGTCCTGACTTTATTCATTATGAGAAAATTTAAAGATCATTCACATTCCTTCGAATGTATTGATGAAGGATTGTAATGGTGGAGTATAATTAATGATAGGAGAAATATAAAATGCTAATGTTTGAGCCAAAGAATTCTATCATCATTTTCTATGTGTTGGAGATAGGGAAGGTTCAAATTTGCTAAAGAATGTGTCAAAGATAGTAAGATTGTCATTTTGTGCGAATAGATTACATAGAGTCACACTTATTAACCATTTCATCCCATGGAAGGAGACAAGATTTTTGCTAAAATTGTGAGATTCATGTTGATGTTCCTGTAAGATGGGAATATCTAACACATATTGTCACTAAGAAATATCGTCACAAGAATATTCCAAATACAGTAGTTTATGAGGCTCAAAAGAGATTTCCAAGTATTTTTGGCTATGAAGTAAAGGAACATGAGATCTTTTAGTTCACTGGTAATCTTGTAGGAACTTGACACTTGTCATTTTCCCTCAAATCCCCAAGCTGGTGCTTCCCAGATGGAATACTTATAAATTGACATGTTTCATTTGATTTTGAATTCCCATGCATTTAAAGTTTTGATAAAACATTATATCATCAGATACGGTGAACACATTATCAGGCATTTTGTAACAAGTTGTCATATGACTTGATGCAGAATGGACTATATAGGATAAGTGGAAAGGTGAAAGGGAAGTTAAAAAGATTGTCAAGATTTAGTTATGGAATGGAACAGTCTCTTCATGCAGTTATATATATATTTTTAAAAGAGTTATAGATCTTTGTGTTGGGATTGGAAGGCCAACAGACATTTGTAATGTTGTTGCCTTTGTCTCTTCAGCTGCTCAGTTATGAGCTTATATCTTTGGCTCTTCTTTCATTGTAAACATTTGATTGAGTTAATACAATTCTTCTACTCTTAGTGTGGACATAGCCATGTTTGTGGTGAACCACAATAAACAGTGTGTTCTGTGTCTACTTTGCAATCTACTCTTTTAATTCTTTAATTCTATTTTTCATTTCAAATTCTTCAATTCTACAATTGGTATCAGAGCTGGGCGAACAGCTGATTAGAAATTTGGTGATTAAATTTCCTGAGAATGGAGGATACAAAAGTGGAGAAATTTGCAGGCAAGAACTTCAGCCTGTGGAAAGTGCAGATGTGTTCCTTGCTGATCAAGCAAGATTTATCAATCACGCTCGAAGGAAAAATGAAGAAACCAACCGCGATGTCTGATGAAGATTGGAAGAAGATTGATGACAAGGCAATGACATCAATTTTTCTTTCTCTGTCACAAAATGTCTTGTTCAATGTCTTGAATGAAAAGACAACACAAGAAATTTGGGATAAACTTCAGAGCATGTACGAGACGGCATCAGCTGCAAATAAAATCTTCATTATGAAGAGACTCTACAAGAAGAAAATAAAGGAAGGGGTAGCGATGTCAAATCATATAAATGATTTAAACACTTTGTTATGTCAAGTAACCTCAATTGGTATGACACAAGATAATGAATCCAAAGCCATCATGTTGTTGTGTTCCTTACCCGACAGTTGGGATCCCGTAGTTACAGTTGTTAGCACTTCTAACTCCACAATGAAGAAGCTGGTCTACGATGAAGTGGTTGCTACTTTGCTTAGTGAAGCTATGAGAAGAAGTAACAAAGACATCTCATCTGGTGATGCTCTTACCATGGTCAACACTGAAAATAGAGGAAGAAGCCAGCATAGAGGCATAAATAATTACAATCGGCAGTCACAATCAGCAAGAAGATCGCAATCTAGAGGAAGAGAAGGTGGCTATTGGTTTTGTGGAAAATCTGGCCATGTCAAGAAAGATTGTAGAAAATACAAGAAAGCACAACAAAAGGTTTTGGACAGCAGAGCGAACATAGCTCATGATAGAGATGATGGCATCTTAATTCTCTCCACAAGTGACACAACATCTGAATCTTGGGTCATAGATTCTGGTGCTTCCTTTCACACTACTTATTGCATGGATTTGTTTACAAACTACCAAGAAGGTGAGTTTGTAAAAGTTTATTTGGTGGATAATAATTCATGTGAGATTATTGGAAGAGGTGATATTGTTTTGCATTTAAATGGAGGAGTTAAATGGTTGTTAAAGGATGTTAGGCATATTCCTAAATTGAAGAAAAATATGATTTCTGTAAGTCAGCTATATACACAAGGATTTCTCACCACTGTCACGGACAAATGGAAAGTCACTAGTGGTTCTATGGTTATCGCAAAAGGCGATAAAGTGGGCAGCCTTTGTGTTGTTGAAACTATTGGTGAGGTGGGAGCTGCTATGACTCTTGTGGGCAGCGATGCTGCCCTTTGGCATCAAATATTGGGTCACATAAATAAGAAAGGCCTTGAGGTTATGCTGAACTGAGATCAATTACCCGGTCTTCAATCCACAGATTTGGAGTTTTGCGAACATTTCCTTTGTGGGAAACAAAAATGGGTCAGCTTCTTGAAGAATGGCCATGACAAGAAGACCACTCCTTTGGAGTTTATACACTTGGATGTCTTCGGTCCCACGGAGGTAACCTCTTATGGAGGCGCATAATATTTTGTTACCTTTCTTGATGATAGCACCCGAAAGGTATGGGTTTATATGCTTTCTAGAAAATCTAAGGTATTCTCTAAATTCAAAGTTTTTGAAGCTCTTGTGGAAAATTAGAGTGGTCATAAAATTAAGTTTTTAAAAATGGATAATGGAGGTGAATTTTGTTTGTTGGAGTTTGATAACTTTTGTGCAGATCATGGTATAAGAAGAATTAAGGTTGTTCATTATTCGCCTCAAGAAAATGGAGCAGCAGAACGGTTAAATAGAACCATTCTTGAGAAGGCAAGGTGCATGCTTTCCAATGCCGGTTTGGGCAAAGAATTTTGGGTGGAAGCCTACAATATAGTGGTCTATTTAATCAATAGGTATCCTTCATCTCGTCTAGAGTTTGGTATTCCGGAAGAGGAATGGCTGGGAAAGAGGATTTCATACTCACACATCCATGTTTTTGGGTGTGAAGCTCATGTACATGTCCCAAAAGAAAGAAGGACGAAGCTAGATTTCAAATCACAAAAGGGCATATTAGTGGGATATGGAGAAGACCAATTCGGTTACAGAATTTGGGATCCAGTTGAAAAGTGAATTATTTGTAGTCGTGATGTCATTTTCAATGAGCAAAAGTTTCCAGCTCTTAAAGACTTTGATAAGTCTGAAGGGGAATACATCTCTTTCAAAACCTTTTCAAATGGTATTGCCTTTGCACATCAGAGAAGAAACTCTCTATAGACAACTCCAACCTCTGTTTTAATTCCTCCCTCTCAGTCCTCATCAAGTGAGGATGATTACACACATAATAATTTGTTTGATGAAGATTATAGTCAACATTCATCAGGGGAACATGTTTGGGAGAGACATTACTCTTCCCTTCCCCTCCCCATGACACTACTATTACTCCTAGCCATGTTTTTCCATCTCTCACGGGAGAGATCATTAGCAGGAAGCAGGGGATAGCAACACACATTAATAAATCCACTACAGATGGCATGACAACAAACTTTGGAGGGGTGGAAGAGTGTGGAAGCCCACGTGGAGACCACAAATTGCATGAAGACAGCTCCCCTATAGCTCCACGATGGTCAGCAGACTATAACATCAGTGCACAATCTGCTGAGAACAGTGTGTGAGTTGCTGAAAATAGTGTGCAAGCTAAGGAAGATACATGGTCTAATGAGGAGGTTGCGTGGACCACTAAGCACACCAAAGGAAATGTTGTGCATAGTGCCAAGTTGTATGGGATTCCTGGAAGCCAGTTTGACAGTCAACATGGAGTGCAAGGTATTCTCCAGCATAGAAGCCAGTTTGAAAATTTAAATCAATGTGAAAATAGGGGTCCTTCACATGGTGAAAACATGGATACCACATTATCTGGTGTGAAATCCATAGAGGTACCAAATTTAAATAACTTTGGTAAAACTGGAAACGACGCTAATCAATTGAAGAAACTCCATTCTCTTGAGAAAGATAATCCTGAATTGAGAAGATCATCACGACAAAGGATAGTTCCAGCGAAATTTTTTGATTATCAATTACTATTCACTGAAGAGGTAGAGCCCGAGCTATTAATTTCTGAGCAATCTAAATCGGTAAATTATAAAGAGGCCTGTACAAGCAGCAATAAAAACAAATGGATGGTTGCTATGATAGATGAAATGAGTTCGCTTGAAGCAAATGATACCTGGGATTTGGTCTCTCTTCCACCAAATAGAAAACCACTCAAGAACAAATGGGTTTATAAATTGAAAGATGAAGGAGGAGGTCAAAAATGGTTCAAATCTCGGTTGGTGGTAAAAGGATATGCTCAGAAACAAGGGATTTATTTCACTAAGATATTCTCTCTAGTTGTGAAGATGACATCCATCCGAACAGTATTGGGATTGGTTTCTATTTGGGATCTTGAATTGGATCAACTAGATGTTAAGACAACATTTTTACATGGAGACATAAATGAGGAGTTGTATATGAATCAGCCTGAAGGTTTTGTGAAAAAGGGACAGGAACACCTTTATTACCGTCTGAAGCGTAGCTTGTATGGGCTCAAGCAAGCCCCAAGGAAGTGGTATGTTAATTTTGATTCCTTCATACTTGAACAAAACTTCATAAGATGTGAATATGATCCATGCATCTATTACAAGAAACTTCCAAATGGAGAATTTGTTATTCTTCTTTTATATGTTGACGACATGTTGGCAAGTAAAAACCAAGTTGGCAAGTAAATTTGCCATGAAGGACTTAGGGGAAGCCAAGAATATTCTTGGTATGACAATCACTCGGGATAGAAAGAAGAAAGAAATCACTTTGTCTCAAAAGGATTATATTAACAAAGTTGTGGACAGATTTGGCATGAATGATGCCAAGATAGTTTCTACTCCTCTTGCTTCTCATTTTCAGTTGTCTTCTGAATTGTGCCCAAAAACACAAGAGGAAAAGGAATTCATGGATAGCATTCCTTATAAATTAGCAGTTGGTAGCATAATGTATGCTATGGTTTCCACTCGTCTTGACATTGCCCATGCAGTGGGAGTGGTAAGTAGATTCATGAGCAACCCCAGGAAGCTTCAATGAGAAGCTGTTAAATGGATAATAAGATATTTAAAAGGCACTTTAGATTATGTTTTATGTTTTGGTGGAAACAATAAACAACTGCAAGGATTCACAGATTCAGATCTTGCTAGAGATTTGGATAAGTGTAGATCTACTACTGGCTACACATTCATGTTTGCTAGAGCTGCTATTAGTTGGACCTCCAGGCTTCAACATTCTATTGCTCTTTCTTCCACTGAAGCTGAGTAATTGGCACTTTTCGAAGGTGCTCGGGAAATGATTTGGTTGCAATGACTTCTTGGTGAAATGAAGTACCAACAAAATGATTATGTTCTATTTAGTGACAGCCATAGTGCCATCTTTATGGCACATAATCATACCTCTCAGCGTCGTTCAAAACACATTGACATTCACGCTCACTTCGTTCGGCATATGGTTGAAGAGGGCAGGTTGAAGGTTGAAAAGATTGATACCAAAATCAATCCAGCTGATATATTCACAAAATTTGTAACCAAAGAGAAGTTCAAATGTGCAAGAACTTCTCTTGGCCTTGTTAAGCTAAAGTAAGTTAGCATGTAGAGCAGGGGAATGCCTGATCAGCTGAAATATCCGTTGACTTCCAGTGGGAGTTTGTTGGGATTGGAAGGCCAACGGACATTTGTCCTGTTGTTGCCTTTGTCTCTTCAGCTTCTTGGTTATCAACTTATATCTTTGGCTCTTCTTTCATTGTAAACATTCAATTGAGTTAATACAATTCTTCTGCTCTCAGTGTGGATGTAGCTACGTTTGTGGTGAACCACGATAAACAGTGTGTTATGTGTCTACTTTGCAATCTACTCTTTTAATTCTTTAATTCTATTTTTCATTTTGAATTCTTCAATTCTACACTTTGAGCTTATATTTGGGCATTAGTGAAATAAAGATGATATTTACAATGCCTCTGTAATCACTTGTTGATGTCTATTTAGCTACAATAGATCACATGTATGAATTTATTTCATAACTGTGTTTTTGCAACTTAATTATAAGAGAAGAAAGGAATCCTTTGTTTATTAGTTCCTTATTAGTTCCTGCCATGGCAGAGAACTATTGCGAAGGGGCAGTCTTTAACTAGTGATTAAAACATTGTTTTCCTACCAATCAGCAATCAATTTCAACAAATGTTAATTTAGAATGCAAAGATTTTAAGCTGAAACATGCTCAAAGATTAACAATGAAGAAATTTGGTGGCCTGTTATTGGCCTCTATTGATAGATACAGGATGTCAGAAGGAGATTTCCCTTTCACGAGGCAAGAGAACATGGGATTTTCAAGGTGATAGTTAATAATGTCTACTTTTACGTTAAAATGTGATCAAATTTTAATCATCGATTGTAAACTATCAATTTTGGCAGTCTCTTTTTGATGATGGAGAGGCATTCAAATTTTTGGTACCAGAGAACACATAAATACCAAAGTATCTCTAAAAAATCAACATGTAGAATGACACGTGGCCTGCACATTTCTAGGTGGTGGTAACACAGTTTGCATGAACAATATAACCTTTTACCTACCAAGTATTTAGGAAAAGAGAGAGAAACTAGAAGACATTCTGGGAATTAATTCTTTTGTTCATATGAGATCTTTCTCAGATGATCTTATTAATTATTTTAAGATATTTTTTTCTTTTGTGTGGTTGAGAGAATCTACGATGAGTGTAGGAAGCACATACAATATTTTGGTGACTGGTCAAAATAGATATTTTATCATCTCTATGTTGATTCATTATGCATGTGTACATTCTTGTACCATAGTGTCAGATATTTTATTTGAAGTAGATCCAAAAGAGATTTATATTAGGGTTGTTTCTTACATTAGATTATTTTGGCTAATTGAAAATTTGGCAAAATTGTGTGAATATTGTAGGCCAAAAGTATAAGACTAAGTTTTTTTCATTTTTGATAAAATAGAGCTACATTTCAACAGAACTCTGTGTCTCTTTTCAGTAGAACTTTGTGTCTCTTTTATCCTTGATACATTATCTTTTCCAGCTAAGATTATTCTTGATGTCAAAATCTACTGAAGAATCAAACCAAGAGCGATATAGAGCACGAGTCTCATGGGATCATACTAAAGTACTTGTCAACATCAAAATCCATTCAACCAGTAGTGGGTTCTAGAGGAGCAATGAACGGATTCTCTAATTGAGTCCTAGTTCAGGAGGCGGTCATTAGCTCACCTCATTAATATTCATTATAAGATTACAAAGCAAAATGATAGATATTTTACAGTAGTAAACAGAATGTATGAATCCATTATAAAGTAAATTATAATTATAGAGGACCCCCAAAGTGAACTACTTGCATTCCATTCTAACTTGCATTCCAAACTCAGAAGGAAATGTGTTCTAGAGCTGCCAATGTGTTAAAATATTTCTCGGGTATTTTGGCCACGAATTTTTTCAAGTATTATTGTGGTTCAAGGTCGGGGCTTTTTTCTTGAATGAATTCTACTTTCACCTTTCGAAACGCCTTTGTGGGATCCTCTTGTTGTGTTTTTATGAGGTAACATGAAGGCTTGTTAGGGATTTCATTTAAGCTTCAAAATGTTAGGTTTTTCTTTTTCTGTTTGCTTCATAATACATTTGTGAGTTTAACAACATTTGTGAGTTTGTGTTAAAGGAGATTAAGTTCATAATCCTAACTTAGTTATTTAGTATTAGAACAATTGCACTATGTGCAATAATTGAGAAGAAATAATTGTTCCTAACTTTTGGTTGCTCACTTTTCTGAAATATACAACCTTTGGATTGAAAAATATAGTTAAGAACACTCTAGAAACATCTGCAAGCCCCCAAGCATAACAGCAGTATAAAAACTAAATTGTTTTTTGTTGTCAATGTAATGTGTTGTTGAACAACAGTTTAAAAAATAAATTGTTGTTGCCACTCTATTGCTTCATGTGTTGTGTTGTTGGTAGACACTCTATTGCTTCATGTGCTCTCATGTGTTGTGTTGTTGTTGTTTGTAGTCACTCTGCTGCTTTATGTGCATGTGTTGTGCTATGTTTTGGGTAGCATTCAATAATTGAATTTTAATCTCAAGCTGAAAGATTAATATGGAAATTATTTTGTTTCTTTCAATTGATGCAATTGGAACATGCAATGGACAGTTTCTGTAGAAGAAGTGATGAGAGTGCAGCTCATGCGTGTGCCCAACTAGTGTTTTCCCTAATTGATGAATCCTTTGTTGATGATGCTCCTTTGCTGAATCATTTTTTTTCAAATGACACTTTACTATAATCATCCCACTTGTATTCGACAAATTTTCTTGTATCTTTCTACATATGAAGAGTGTTCAGCGTCAACTTCTAGTTTCATTTCTTCATCTAAATTAACACTTTGTGGCAAATTTACCTCTTGTGTAGGAAGAAATTTGTTGAATTTTTTTTAATTTGTTGAATTTGTGTAACTTGATTAGTGTTTTTTTGTAATAATTGATAGAATTTTTCAGGCTCAAAAATAATTTTTTTCCTTTGGCAAAATAAATTTGCCTCAATGTTTGCTTAAGGATATAGTTTACTACAAATTTTATATACCACTTTGACAAATTTTGCAGAACAGTAAGTTAGTGAGTTAATGCTGGTAAGAATATAGAGGAGCTTGCAACAACTATTTTCAACACTATTTTCCCTTTAGATATATTGAGTTTCTTTGTTTAAATCTCAACAACTATTTTCCCTTCAGATCTAGTGGGTTTCTATGTCTATTGTTAGCACTATTTTCCCCTTAGATCTAGTGGGTTTCTTTGTTTGAATCTGCTTCTATTGTAAATATTAGCCTACAACTATATTATCTTGATCTATAGACTAGTATTGGAAATCACTTTTAGATATGGAGAGCAGTTCAAAGAACTGATCTAATTACTTTGGAGTACATTAGAGGAGTAACTTTGAGTTGGCTATTGACTTGTTAGTATATTACCTTTTTCATTCTTTGATAAAACTTTATAACATTTGGTGTAGTTTATTAATGCATATGGTTGTGCATAATTTTGGTTGTTCTAAAGCAGCTTTTTATAGGAGTGACTATTCCCTCTACACCTTCCACGCTATATATACATAAATTCAGCTTTCATTTAATAGAATTTTGTTCCATCCAAGTCCATTTGGACCCACCTGAAGTACAAGTTGTTTACCCATCAGCTAAAGAAAAGGCATTAAAGGCTAGGGCATAGCCACCAGAGGTGAAGGCATTTGAGAAAGCACCATAGAAAGGGGTTACTAGACATGGGTTATTCATTCATTAATTTCTTTCAATTTAAAACTCCTACGCTTGAAAGGATTAAAAACTAGTCCTAATGTAACATCTATAAATTAAAATTCCTCATTAAATGATGTGGCTAATGCTATGTTCAAGCTAAATAAGTCCTAGTGAAGAGAGTTATTTTCATTTTCTCTACTAAAATTCTTTGCAATTTTTGTTTATATATTTTAATGGAAACATAGTGATTATAGATTGAAATAGAGAGGTATGAAATTTACAGAACTCTAGTTTCAGTGCAAGTAGGTCTTTGTTTCAATGCTAGTAGATTGTAGAATACATAATGGGTAGAGGCTAATAATTCTAATTTAATTCCTCTATCATTATTGTATCACAAGCTTTATCAGATAAAATGTTTGTGCTCTTAGCAGCTCTAATATTTTATGTCTTGAAATTTTTGTATTTTCATGTCTCCTTCTTCCAATATCTTGCTGATTTTCAGTTTTTTCCTCATTCATTGTTTCTTCTTTTCCTTTTTGGATTCATCTTTTCTCTGCAATTGATAGAAAATATACTATAGTCTTCATCCTGAGCATATCTTGAAATACTATAGCTGTCCTGGGCATTCTCACTATACACATTCTGAGCATATCCTGAAATATTATAGTCGTCTGTGATACCAAGTCTAATTTGTTTAGTCTCATCAGTAGTTTTTGGGCAGCTCAAAAGAAGACAAACATAAAAACATTAGAAAGATTTATAGGATTTGACAGAAGAGAAGAATTTTGTTCTTTATGTTCGTTCATCATTAACTCAAATATGAGACCTCGGGATGAAAAAGTATGGTGGAGGACTCATTTTTTGCACTGCTTGAATTGATTCAGCATGTACCTCCCACTACACTAACACATTGATTAATTGGGCTCCCTCATGCATCAAAGAATACAAATATTATTAATAGGGATGATGCTAATTTCAAAAATGGAGTTGGGAAACATATATATCCCCTTTGTACCAAGTCTGAGCAAGCTTTTCCTAAATTAATAGCAATTTAGTACCTTCCAAATTACTCTATGCTTTAGAAAGCTATAGTTGACCGAAGTACACAACATAGATTGAAAATGGCTTCTTCTGAGATTTGAGAAGCTTTGATAAGCACAAAGAACATATTTAATTATTTCTTTCCCTATTTTACAGTTTGACCCTATCTTACTACCTCCTCCTCCTTATTGCCCAAAACTTCTCTGCCAGCACTTGGTAGGAACTATGCTGCACTACAGCTCTTGTTTTAATCTAGGTGACATTCATGAGTATGGATATTTAAGCTTTACCTTAATTATCTGTATTCGCTTCTTTAAATTTTATCTTTTACATTTACTTTCATGGTTATGAGTAAATATTAATTTCTCCTTTTTTGCTTTCTAGTGTTAAGCAAACCTTGTTTTTAATTCATTGCATATCTTATTAAGAGGGGAGTTGTACTTCCAAAATTTAAAGGGAAGTTGTCAATCCAATAACAACTTCTGCAACTCTTAGTGTTGTTTGTTCTTTTTTTAGGGCATATTAAATAATTTTTTGTATTTATTTCTGAAGGAGAAATCTATTTACTAACACCTATGAAATTCAGAGTAATACTCATTGAATGAAATAATTTTAGTATTCATAGTTATGTTCCTTTTTTTAATATTTTGATTAGTAAAAACTAGCTTGTAAGATTATTTTAGAAGAAATTGTTAGAGCATAAATATACCCATGATTAGTAAATAATATATTTCATGTCTTGACAACCCTCTCATCATGACTATAGCCCCAGTACTCAAATTGCTAGTAAAGATATATTTAGGGCTTCTTAGGGATATTATGATAGAAATTTTATATAAGTATAGTTATATCAATATATTTTCTTTCATTGTGAGATAATTTTATCTTTAAGGGATTCAACAACATGAAAGAGGTTCAATATTATCCTCACATTTGATGGGGTCTCCCAGCTCAGGAATTAGTGATAGCTAAGTTAATCATTATTGCTCTTAGTGAATTCTATGACTATCATTAACTACATATAGTCTATTTATAATTTTTAAGATCAAATAAGTATCCCCTATCATAATAATTAGTCCTAACATATGACTAGGATCATGTTATTAAAATTACCATCACTAATTTACTAAAATAATATTTATTGTGATTATTATAGTTTAATAAATTGTATCTCTTTACAATTTCACTCTAGGTTCCAACCTAATTTATTGGTTTTGTCTAGTAAATGCCTAATTGTGCTCAATTTTAGGAACATTTCTATAAACTTGGTGCATTCTCCCCATTTATGATCTTTCTCATGGCTTAAATTGTTAGGGCTATCGTGTTGGATTCCACTATCTAGGTAGTATGGGATCAAAAATTAGAATATGAATGTTGTCTTTGCAAATAGCTAGAATTTTCCCTCTGATTTTATCCTTCCTCAAAAATTAAATTTTAAAATGTATAATCTATTGATAAATATAACTACATCTCTTATTTCTACGTCTACCTAAAATAACCTATGCTTTCAAGCATTCAATCAAGACATTCAAAAAAAATGAGCTTAAATCTACAATCAAGGAGCAAAGAATTGAAGCACATTTTTTTTTAAGAAATCATTATCAACCTTATTATGCTTCTCCATGATGAAAGCGTGCACTAACATGTTATATTAATATCAAGCCATGTGTTGCAATCCATGCAAATGGTTTCATACTTGAGGTAATATTTATAATTTAGTGTTTTCATAATGATTTAACATTTGTCTTTTCTAGGAAAATATATCTTCTCTCTTTTTCATCAATCATTGCTATTGTGAAGGTGAGAAAGAAAAAATATATTTTGACATCGGTAATACCTTGTACAACACAACTCTTCTTCCATCTTTTGTGCATGCATCTTTATATCGAATACAAAAGGTGGTAAAAGAGAATATACTAGGCTTTTTGTTAGGGTTTACACCCAACCGTTGGAGCCAATCTTTATAATATTCTTCACACACAAGAGAGAATCAACATACTAAATTATATTTTGCTAAATATTTTGAGATTAGAGGTGAGTACAAATGTACAAAGGGCCTTGCTTATATAGATATTAGTAGGAGATGAAACCCCAAGATATTGACAAGTGTCTCAATCTAAAATATTAATAAGTAGCATCCAACAACTCCCAACTACCCAATTAAATGCTAGTTACCTAAGTTCAACTTAAGTAAAATCAAATAGTAAAAAATAAATTCACTCCAACATTCCCCATTAAGTGCAACTTATGGAATAATAATATGAAATATGAGATGCATAATGGGTATTGGAAACACCAAAATTTTAGGTACCTATGTAAAACTACAATGCAATACAATCACTCATAAATAAAGTACATGAGAAAAAATCTATGGGAGAAAACTCCTCTACAAAAGAAAAACTTGAAGGACTAAGAAGCCTTCAAAATAATGTCAAAAAATATGAAGATAAAGAACATCAATAAAGTGTGAAGAAGTTATAGAAAATATTGAAAATATAGGTAAAATAGTCTAAAGAACCATGAATAAATAAGGAAAAAATGTTTCCTTTAAAGAATAGGAATAAAAGAGTGTCCCAAAAATTACTCCAAGAAAAAATCAAGAAGCATTAGCACAAACAATATAATACCGCCCATAATGCTGACTAGGGAGAGGCTATGATAGGTCCACTTCAATTGTGTGTCACCAAGAAATACATGAAGGAGATGGTACAACATCTAATGTGACCAATATATTGCACTTGCAACCAAACAAAAGCTATGTACCAAACTATAGACAAGAATGAGGCAAAGTCTTTTACATTCTATGAATGTTGTGGAGAGATGTTCACTTGTAAAAGATATGATCGCCAAACAACAAGAGAACTATACAAACCCATATGACACTTTATAATAGTGTTGATACAATAATATGATACAATATTTGTGCAAAATCCCAAAAATACATGGCAAGATGTGACAATGGCTCTCAATAAATCTACAAGAGAAGGTAATTACAAAATATTTTCAAATTATTCCATTAGGATAAAAACACTAAAGACACTACCTGCACCAATGGAATACATAAAATTACCCTCGCAATGATACCCTCTTTACCAAAATTGGATGATGGATGCCTAAGTTATGACCACTAAAAAATGTGGATTAGAGCCCAAAGGTCATAAAATAGCCCACCCCTCCATTAACACATGGGGGATAAGGTTTGGTCACTATGTGACCATAAACTCAATATTTTAGTGAAAGAAAATCCCCCCCTATGAAAAAAAGAGCACCGAGAAAGATGATGGAATTGTGGGGTCTGATTGTGGCTTCATGCACCAACCCCATACCATGATCCATGCCATAAACTCATGTACAAGAAATATAATGCAAGCCTTCCAAATAGAGAGCTCACAATAAGGTGTGATAGCATTGAGCTAATCAAAGCCAAAATAAACAAACATTACCACCAATGTGAGAAAAAAATCATAACCGCAACCAAATCCAAAAAGAGTTGTAGGGCATCATAGTTCTTGCCAAGTGCAGGTCAGGCATGCTGATTTAATAGGAATAATAGAAAGGAAAACATAGATAGGAATAATAGAAGGTACATAATTGTTAAAAATAAGTTTGAGTTTTCTATATATGCCTATTAAAATGAGGATAATTAATTTTTCTTTTATGTATATGAAATATAAGATAATTATTTAACTATTGAGTTTAAAAATCTATAAACAAAATGTCAAACATAACATGCACACAATAGCCAGAAAAGTCCTTTATAGTTCAATAAATCAACAGTTGTGGATCCACATTATTCTTTATTTTTAGCAAGTTCTGTTTTTCCTTGAATAAGTATGTTCTTTCAAAGGTGGTTGTAGAGTGTTTTTCAGTTAATGGTAAAATATATTTTCAATTAAGACTATAAAAATTAATTTTTTTTTGTACTACTCATCTAAAGCAGGGTGATGTTGCCATCGGGATCTGCAAATTGAACAATAATATCATCTTACAAAAATTTTAATGCCTCCAGATCCTCCTCCTTCCTTGTATAGTGATGCAAAATAAAGAAGATTCCCTACCATATTCTTCATTTGGAACTTGTCCAGATGGTATGGGGCTGTTGATTCCAAAAACTTTATGTTGACAAGAGATGTTCTCTTTTGTAACATAACATATATATATATATCACCTTAATGCATACTTAAGTGAATGAAACAATGAGATTTAATAAAGATCAGCCTTAAAACATGCCATGGTAATAGGAAAGGTTTATTTACATTATGTTGACAAGAGTTGTTCTATTTTGTAAGAGAACATGTATATCCGCTTAATGCATACTTCAAGTAAATGACACAATGAGATTTGATAAACACTAGTCTTAGAACTTACCATGATAATTGGAAAGGTTTATTTAAGTTATTAGATACACTAATAACAATGTTGTCATTTGTTACACTATTAATTTGAGATTCAAGAAACTGACCTCTGATTAGATTCTCTTCAAAAACACAAATATATATCATTCATGTTATGGTATCATAGTAATTTGAACAAAATTGGAGGATAGAATATGTTCTTCAACAGATTGAGCAAATACTAGAAAAGTTATAAGAGTGTGACCTAATACACTAGTACAAGGAAGGGAACTAATTAGTTGATTGCCTATATTGGCAGGACAATTTTGTTGGGGGATTGGTCATGAAATCTATGTCTATATGGAGTGGCCAAGTTATCTACAAGATACATAAAATAACTATGATAACTCCATCATTCTAATTTCTAATAAAGTTGTTCAATTAAAAGAAAAGAAATTCAAAAATATAAATGTCATTATTTAAATTAAGTCATCTCTTAATAGCAACCATCAAAGGATATATGCCTTTTTCTTAGCCATAACAGTGTAAAAATAGGACCTATGGTTGAATTATTCACCTTTCCCAAAAAATCAACTTCCTGCTTGTGTCTACAAAAAAAATAGATTGAATTTAAAAAGTAAAATAGCTTTATATTAAACCTCTTTCACAATAGTTACCTTTGGAAAGTACTATAGGGAGCCATGAAAGTTGTGTATTTCAAAACCAATCATGATTACAACATGCCTTATTCTGACAACTTTAAGGAGTATCTATTGTAGTAATGTGACATAATTCTTCCATAGCCCTCTCTACAACTCTTATTTTCATGCTAATAAAATTTAGCCTGTAAAAATCTGCCACAACAATGCCATGAATTTGAATGAATCATGGCTTCCACTATTTCTTTGGCTCTCTATCATTATCTCTTTATGATCTTTGTGGTCAAGCAAATTTGATATTTATTCTTCAGTGGCATGGCACACTTGAGTTAATCATCCTTTAGCTCAACTTAAAAAAATTAATAGATTTGAACAATGGCTGCTTCACCCGACAAAACCCCATTCAGAGGCAGTTAAGAAGGATTAGAGACAATGGTTGTAGAACCACTAGAAATGATAAAACACAATGCAAAAACTGAAGAAAAGGTGAAAACTTAAGTTGCAAAATTGTGATAATAACAACAAAAACAAAAACAAGCTTGTAAGGATGGTGAATGGATTCTTGTTGAAACCATCCCTTGTGCCCTTCTTATCAATATTGGGGACATGCTTGAGGTAATGGCCATGAAATCTAAGAGCCTTTAGGTTAGAATTATCTTTGGTAAGTTGGGTTATGTCAATCTACACCAAGATTAATGTTACAATGAAATGAGTTGGTCCTCGAATGCAATGGTATCAACTATCAACACATGCACAAAATAAATGTTTTGATGGGTTTGTAAAACTATTTTGAGAAATATGCAGGAAGATATAAATAAGTCCAAAAATTAATCTGTGACAGTTACATAGAAGTAATATTATAAACATAAATCTTTTGTTTCTATGAATTCTTTTAATTAAAATGCAAAATTGACTCCAACCTCCAAAATTGAATAATCTTGGTTAACTAACGAACAATTCCTTTGATTGACATGTTGTCCCAAACACAACCATCTGAAGGAAGCATTCCTCCAACATTCTAGGTACTTATTAATATCATGTCAAATATCATGAAAGCATATTAGAAAATTCAAATTAGTAAGATTTGACTTGATAGCCTGCGAGAAACTCAAATCATTGTAGCAAAACGACACAAGGAAGAATACAATTTGCATAGTAACACAAACACATTTTGATTCAAAATTTCACTGAAACTTGTATTCTTTTCAAAACATGCATACACATACAACCTCACATTGTAGGCATGAGTGAAAGTAATTTCATAGCTTGCAGACATACATCGAAAATAAGATTCGTAGATTTTTCAACATTAAAAATCAAAGTTCAAGATGATAAGAGAAGCACAAATTCGAAGAATAGAATTCATTGGTTTACCAGATTGAATCTTAATACAACTACAACTCTATGATCAAAGGATATACTAAAAAAATAGACGTGTTTATGTTATTATTCTTTCATGTGGTAAAAGGTATGTTTTTAGTACTTACCTGTAGCTAAGTAGGTCGACTCTTGATCAAATATGATGTGGCAGAGCTAAGTGCGCTCTAAATAGTATTCAAAGAGGCCATTTTAAAGAGTTCAAACAAGTCATGATTATTTTAATTTTCTCTGGTCCAAACCAACTCTTCGTGGCAGGTGAGCATAAGTAGCAAGTTTTAGATAAGTTTAACATCATTAACTTATTCTATTTATAAAATAGTTCGAAGGGCTTCTAGTGAGTTCCTATTTATAAAACAGTTCAAAGGGCTTCTAGTGAATTTAGGCTCCAGCAAAGCTCGTTCTAGGGATGAATGATCAAGAACTGAATAAAGATAGTTATAAAAAATGAGTTTCTTTCAAGATAGCTATAAAAAATGAGTTTATTTGATGTGGTGATGTGTTCATTGTGTAGTCAAGAAGCACTCATTTATATTAAAAGTATAAAATGTAGGGAATTCTTGTGTGCACTACAAGTTTACAGGATGTTCTTCAAACCAATCAAAGCTTGTGTATGCTAAACCATGCAAGTTTCTTAGAAAGCTAGGAATGACCCTTCTTTTCTTTCAGCACTTAGGTCTGCAAAAGAATCTCTAGAAGCAAATTCTAAAGCACCATCATTGTAAAGGATGAACGTTGGGCTCTTTATTTTCTGTGTTGTGATTCAGCGATGTCAAATGATGAGGACATTTATAGTGTTTATCAGATATGCTACTTGCAGATAGGGTTCACCATGGCTTATTTATCTTCATTTAACTTAGTTGCAAATAAGTGTATATAAGGTATATAAGAGTTCAAGTTTTTCGTTGGCCTTACTGAGCTTCTAGCTTCTGCTGCTCAAACACAGCCTTTCAAGCATGATCAATCGGCCACCTTGAAAAACGTCCACAACACCCAATTTAATAGGGATCTCATTATTGAAATTTAGGACATCTGCAACAGTCAAGAAGGGCATGAAGATCAGCCGTGTATTTCAATATGGTTTACTTATGTGATTGAACTATTCACAGACTTCATCCTTTCTAAACTCTGCACACTGCTGTGTGCACAGCAAGAAACATAAACATAGGCTACATTGTTATGCGTTCCACATTGCTTTATTGATTCTAAAACAATATCACTCCTCTTCATGACTGTAAACACTTCTTGTGTTAGCGCACACCGTGCAGAGGGTTTGGGATTGGTAATCTATCCACATCGTGCCTCTTCCATCCGTTGATTACTGCCTCTATTAATATACAATGACCCTGCAAACTCTGCATTCACAAGCAATAAAAATGCCATCTACAGTATCGAGCCATATTCTTCCTATGTACAGGCTTAAACTCTAATGATGTCTTCAAATTTTCTTTAACAATGTCAAAGGATTCCTTCTATAAAGGAAAGTATTAACTAAACTAGCACCAACTAGTTAGAAGGACTCATGTCATGTCAAAAATCCTTCCAAATTGTTAAAAATGGCAAGAGCTTCGCATTACTGTAAACATCTAAACCAATTTCTTTGCCAAATTTTCCAATGTTTAATAGGTAGGCATTTTACCAAACAGTTTGTATGAAAGTATTTAAAGGGTATTTCTGATTTACGCAATCACTGAAGATCATTTAATGTATAGGGGAAAGAATGCTTACCATATTAATTCAACATTCCAATATTGAAACCCTAATCCAACAAAACTGACTATAACCCAACAAAAATATACATTCCTTCCGTGATTGTAAATGAAAGCCACAATTGATGCAAACTGATGTAAATTGTTTATTTATTAAAGAGAAAGAGAGATTACAGTTTATTTCTAGCCTCTTTTGGCAGCCAGTGCACATGTCCAATACGTAGAGCCTCGTGATTCAGCCTACTGCATCCTCAGAAATTTGCACCCCTAGATCTTGTTTGTCGTGCGTTCTTGAGGCTTGGTTTTCGTGAACACTTCTGCAGACCGTCTTCCTTTGCAATTAAACGCAAGCAAAAAAAGTTTTGAGGTAAAATTTGGGTAAAAAAGTATGCAACTTCTATGGTATATATTGACACAATGAGATATATCCATCATATCTTAGCATTTTCATTGGTTGGCCAGCGAAGTTTTCATCACGTAATAATGTTTGAAGCCTTCGCAACAGTTTCAGCAGGCATGAACTAATAATAAATGGTTCAACAATATAAGGCTTCTGGCTAGATCTTAATCCATATAACTTGGCCCAAAATCAGTAGAACGCATGCCAAATATGGATTCAGGCTAGGTAAAAACAATAATGTGTCTACTAATCCATATGGTGACCAAGAAATGAACATGGACAACTGCATTCTCCAAGCAATAGGTGATTCACCACCTAATGTATTAATCAACAAACCTTCTTTTGAGAATTTACGCTACGAATTACTAACCAGCATCCCGGCCACGGGTCAGAGAGGGCAGGGACAAAGGACAACAAAGGCAATGAAAAATTGCCAAAGGAAGCAAAGGGCAGCCCGCCCAGGACAAAACTAGCACCGCGGAAAATAACCCATCCCAACATCAAACAGTCACCCCAAAGGCAGAAACACAAGGCTGAGGGAGCCACTTTTAATACCTACATTTAATACCCACATTAAAATAAACTTTTAATAGCCACATTTAAAACTTGTATTGAAATAGACTTTTAATACCTACATTTGTTGATTTAATGTTCAATTTTCTTTTCTCATATTACATCAATAGTTGTGATTTTAAAGTTGTTATTGCTATGATGACAACTATTGTGAGGTTTTCACACCATCGCCCCATTGCAAATGGGGACCCCCTCTTTTGCAAGTAGTAGGAGTAGTGGTCTTAGGTAGTCTTTGTTGGCGACAGTTTTCGAGCCCCTTGGTCTGGCGAGTGAAGTTCGAGAGTTGGTTTTGGGCAATTTTGGCCTGCTGGGAAGTCAAGTCTGTCAGGAACATGGGCGAGAGTTGTGCTAAATCTTTCAGGAATATG
>MU228020.1:190379-261637 GCA_018584345.1 Thuja plicata
ATTTGCTAATCTTTCCATTCCATAGGAGTAGTAGCAAAGCAGTGAGTAGTTTAGTAGTGAGAGTTTTGATGAGCAAAGTTGGAAGTGATATAAATTAAGGAGATAGATCCATTGAGTATACATTGCAGAGCTAAGTCCTATCATCATCAATGCAAGAATCTGATATCCTTGAATGAACAACGTAAGCCTGCCTACATGATTAACCAGCAAATCACATTAATATAACTGAGTTAGGATCCACAGGTGTAAGGAACCTTGGAGTTTTCTCATGTTCTTCATGAGTATTTACTTTTCAAGAGAGGGTTGAGTGTTTGATATCTTGTATCAAGTATTCAATTCCTATATGTTATGTAGTGGTACAAAACTAACATCAACAACTACTCATTAGTAAATGAAATGTACTTGTTGTAAAAAGCAACCAACCCTGTGATGCCACATCAACTGCACCCTTTATTTGGACTGTTTTGGACACCTTCGCAAAAAAAATGCTGATATGACCATGAAACCTTAGTTATAAAAAGAGATTTGCCAAATAAACTACATAAGAAAAATGGGATTGAAATTTCTATTTAGAATTTTGAGAAACACCAATTTAAGGTGTTCACCTATTCAACTATTTGATTCTCTCCCCAAATCGAAAGGGAGTTTGAGTGACCCTAAAGTAAATATAGGGACAAAATGGCTAGGCAAATATCACATTCAATGCAACGTTAAACATAATCTAGGATAGCTCTAATCTCTAACTGATAAATACACGAACAACGAATCCTTGATCATGCAAGCCTTTACATTATAAATAGAAAAGCTTAAGGAGCTTGCAGAGATTGGGATCATAATATTCAGGATGAAATTATTCGTTATAGTTTCAATGGTTCTGAATATTATGAATCCGGGTGTTTACGGAGCAGATCCTGATCCCCTTACAGACTTCGCTACAGGATTAGAGAGCTTCACCCTCCGTGATATCTTCACTAATGGAGATGTTATTGTCGATTCAGGAAGAGTACGCGCCACAACCACTGTTGAAAAGTATTGAAAAACAGGGCAAAGAGGAATCATAGAGGAGAAGATATAGTAGGAGGCCTCTATATATATCATTATGATCAGATAAAATCTGATACCAAATGTTTACATAATGCCTTTATTTATAGAGGTCTGAGAATGTTCCAGAAGTTTGAGAACATTCTAGAATTGTGCAGAGTCTTTATGGAGTGTCTGACTGTGCTGGAAGTTTCCAGCTTCACTGTGCTACTGATAGTGGTAGTTGGATAGTAATTAATTTATCGAATGTTGGATAGTAGTTTCCAACATCCCACTATAAATAAATTATCGAATGTTTAAGATATCTCCATAATCTAGAAATGATGGGTTGTAGCTGATAGCCTTGTTAGATACCCATTTACAATTCACTTATCAAATTCACAATTCACTTATTGTTGTGCTGCCAATAGTGGTAGTTAGATAGTAATTAATTTATTTTCCAACAAAAAGTTTCCTGCAACGAAGGAAGATTGTAATACCACTACTACTATTATTACTATCTTGATTTCTTTTTGTAGATTGAGCGACAGAGCTTGGAATTGCAGATCACAGGGCCTGCAACTTGTGAGATTCAAGATGGTTCCATGTGATGTTAATTTACCGCATACTCATCCACGAGCCACAGAAATGCTTACTCTTGTCTCAGCAGGCCCTCTTCAAGTTGGCTTTGTTGATACTCAAGGTAAAACATACTGTTGCCTGCATTCATTCATAACCCAAATTTTGTTTTCCCCAGAATTATTAAACACCTCCTGTACCAAATTAGGTGAAGCTTTCAATGAAATTCTTCATCCCGGAGATGTCACCATATTTCCGAGAGGAACAATGCATTTTGAGCTTAACGTTGGAAATGAAGAAGCTGATTATAACTCTGCTCTCAACAGTCAAAATCCTGGTGTTATGGTAAGATCGATAAATATATTTACATGACAATCTGTAAATACTACATTTTAAGGAGAATCACAATCATTTATTGTTGATCATGGCAGACAAGCAGCATGTCAATAATGAAGCTTCCATTGAGAACCGTGGCAACGGCATTTAACGTTACCCCAAAGGCTGTAAAGATATTAATTTCAACGATATATGGCATTGGAAGGGGACTGAAGAAAACAACTAAAAGCGGTTGTGTTCCAGGGAGAGATATTACTGTACAATTTTACATTACGAGTCATTTCCTTCTCCCCCACAAATAAACGGAGTGTAATGGGAACGGTGCTCAATACTTGAATTGTATAACATCACTCTTTTATTTTCTTTAAATAAAAGGGGTATCGTAATTCTCTTTTCAGAAATTCCTAAATCATGTCTAACTACAACCTGTACGAAAATCTTTTCTTTATCCGGAAGTTAATAATTGCGTATTGTCAATTACATAACAACTGGCACTATTGTTCCTTACATGGTTGTGTTGCGCTGTCAAATTGTTTAACCAAAATTTTGTCGGGATTATGGGAAAAAATCTTTTGCGAGAGAAAGGACAAAGCTTGTCACCATGCTTGTCAAATCTTTTGATGATCTTATTTATGCAATGGATTTATAGTGATCATAGCGAATTCTTCAAGCAAGGGACGCCTTGTGAATTACATATGAATAGTTATAAACTACCTAACTTGTGTATCGACAAACAAAATTGAAATTGTTGAAAGTAGAATGGTTATTTGTTAAAGAATATTTGTTTTACGCTAAAAAGAGAAATGATAAGAGATATAATTTTAGAGCAATTTTGTTGAGAGTGATTTTGAATATAATTGTGTTGGAGAATGATAAGGGACTTAAACAATTTGTTATAATGGAATGAGTTGAGTGTGTATGAATAAGAGACTTAAACACACACTGATAAGACACAACGGAACTAGAACAAAATATTGACAGTCTAAACGCTTTCTGATTTAAATGTAGAGGTGGTACAAGGTGTTATTCTGGCAACAAGCAACACTTTTTGTGCTCTCACCATCATAAAAACGTAAGATGGAACACCCTAGGACCAATGTGGAATCAACGATGACAATCATTTCGAAGAATAATTCTTCGCACCTTAATTCATCCATGCCCTCTCTCTGTGAATCGAACCAATGTGTTCAACTACAAAATTTTCCCAAAATGACAAAATGTTGATAGTTATGCAAACATAATCACACGAACAAATACGATTATTCAAGCTAATGCTACTATAACAACCGATCAACTACCATAGAAATAGCCATCCCTGAATAGTAGAGGGAAAACGAAGGATTCGTTTCATCAAACAAACTTATAGTTTTGCAAAGGTGGGTTTCCTCTTCCCCAATTGGTTGGCGAGGGCCTCCTTCGAATCATCAGACAAAAGTATTGCAGCATAATTCAATTATTCAAGCTAATGCTACTATAACAACCGATCAGCTACCATAGAAATAGTCATCCCTGAATAGTAGAGGGCAGACGAAGGATTCGTTTCATCAAACAAACTGATAGTTTTGCAAAGGTGGGTTTCCTCTTCCCCAATTGGTCGGCGAGGGCCTCCTTCGAATCATCAGACAAAAGTATTGCAGCATAATTCACACCTTAATCCAAATATTAATAGAACGACCTTGGTTCACACAACAGCAAGTAGTGACTTAGCAGCAATGCCCTTGGTTACATGCAGAGGAAGAAGTAAATACTTTGATACCAGATATTCCCATAAGAGAGCAGAAGCAGGACATAGTTTGATTGATCGATATATTTATTGATTCAGTGTGCATATATTTTGGCCTGCACAAATGAAAGACAGTTTTAAAACTGATAACCGTACTCCAACACAAAGGATAAATCTTTTTCAAATTATCTATGCTATGTTTCCAAATCAACCATATATGTAAAAATGCTTTCTTAGCATCAAAAGGTTACATGTAAGACAAAGGGAGATTGTCATCTCGTTTCTAGTAAGAAGACACAATGAATATACCACTACGACCATATGAATCATGAAGAAGATATAAAGTTTGTCGAGTAAGGAGTTCGCTTTATAGGTGAGGTTATAATTACTATGTGTAAGTGCATAGGAATTTAGAACAATCATGAGTAAATTTTGAATCGTCTCCATACGTCATAACTTCTCTTTTCTCTCTCTTTGATCACCTCCTCACATAATTAGGATATTTAAGATATTTATTTTGTGAATTTCCTCCTTTGTGGCAATAGAAACATAATAGAAACATTATAAGTAGTAAGAAACATGTTGTTCTTAATATAGACTACAATCCGCTTTTCATTCAAATTAATGAAAATATTTCATTTATATTCATTTTTAAGTATAATAAATTTTGTTGAAATCAAATTGAAATGGATGATCCCTTAATTACCATCAATCTATTTTACCAATCCTTTAGTTGACATATTAATTCCCCTATGAAATCAGCTGTAATACTCATTTAATAAAATTACTTTAGTATTAATAGTTGTGTTTCTTTTTGTTTTAATATTTTTGTTAGTAAAAACTAGTTTATAAGATTATTTTAGAAGAAATTGTTATAGCATAATTGTACCCATGATTAGTAAATAATATATTCCATGTCTTGACAATCCTCTCATCGTGACCATGGTCTGAGTAATCAAATTGCTAGTAAAGAGACATTTAAGACTTCTTAGGAATATTATGATAAAAATTATATATAACTATAGTTATATCGAATATATTTTTGTTTCATGATGTGATAATTTGAGCTTTAAGGGATTCAGCAATATGAAAAAGGTTCAATATTAACCTCATTTTTTACGGGGTACCCTAGCTAAGGAATTAGTCATAGGTAAGTGAATCATTATTGCTCCTAGTTAATTCTATGACTATCATTAACTAAATATATTGTCCTTTCTGTATACCTCAGGCCCTTCATTCTATGGGAAAGGTCATCTTTAGCTATGTAAGTTGCATCCTGGTTTTGACCCTCTGGTTCACCTCTTTGTGGCGGTCCACACATTGGTTTGTCTCCCATGACTTCCTCTATAGTTTTGGGATGAGGAAGTGATTGAAGACATCGCTAACTCCCTTCGTGAGTTTTTGGGGGGTGGATGTTGTTAAGAAGAATCGAGCTTGGTTTATTTTTACTCGGTTTTGTGTCTCAGTGGCTCCTGGGACATTATTACCTATCCCTGTAATGCTAAAGTCCCATCTTGGTGTTGTCCAACAAAGTCTGGACTATGAGAGCTCTACTCTCTATTGCCAGAATTGTTCCTCTGCTGGTCACCTCTGTTCGGATTTCCCGAAGGGTTTAAAGCATCACGTTGATAAGCGGTTCAAGGGCTCTGTTGCTCCTCCTCCTAAGAAGGCCTCTCAGGTAGGTGCAGGTGTCCTTGGGCCTATCCCTCTTGTTGGGTCTCCAGTGGCCTCGTCCTTTGCTTCTGAGGTTTCTTTATTTGTAGATCTTCCTAAAGCTTCGCCTGTTAATTTTCAACTGGCTCGCTGTGACATTTCTCAGCCCCGCTCTTCCCCCCTTGCAAGTTTCCCCATCGATTTCATGTTTTCTCCTCCACCTTCTCCCATCCTTCCTCTTTTGTGTGCTCCTCAGCCTCATTTAGTTGTTCCTCATTCGCGGTCCCCTCCCCATGCTTTCTCCCCTTTCCAAGCCTCCCCTATCCCCTCTCCCTTTGTTCCCCCTTCTATCTTTTTCTGCCCTCGTATAGGACCAACGGTTCCCCTCCTTTGTCTTCTTTAATTAAGATCAGGAAATTGGTGGATGTGGGGAATCTCAATAAAAAAGGTCGAAGGTCTGCTAGGGAAATCTGACAGGCGGTAGCGAGTAAAGATGTTGCAAATGGGAGCCAGAACACTCTCGAGTAGTTATGCTCAAAACTTTTGGATTGATGATTTTTCTTTCCTGGAATATCAAGGGAACAAAGTAGTCCCCACAAATAGGTTCTAGTCAAAAATCTGATTAAGGATATTCTGCCCGACATTCTATTGTTAGAAGAAACCAGAATGATTAGGGAAGTTTTTCTCAAGATTAGTAAGTTTATCTCACCTTTTTCTGAGGTTAAGGCAAGGGGCTTTGAGTGGACTGGTTTTTTCATGGAAACCCAACTTCCTGGTCGGTTCTCTTTTGTTGCAGCCTAAACACACTCAACATCTTCCCTTTATTCACACTTACTCCAGCTTGAGATGGGTGTGGACTAATACATATGCTCTTAATTTGTTGATTGATAGAAGAACTTTTTGGTTGGAAACTCTATAAGCGCGCTCTACTTTCTCTAATGATCAATGGATTCTTATGGGAGACTTTAATTCTCCTCTCTTCCCTTCGAAGAAACATGGGGAACTTCGGACTTCTCTGACTCGATGAAAGACTTGCATGACTTCTCAGCTTGTGGACATCTCATAGATCTTGATCTTCAAGGGAATAATTTTACCTGGTCTAATATGAGGACCAGATTGGAAACTCTACAAGCGTGCTCTACGTTCTCTAATGATCAATGGATTCTTACGGGAGACTTTAATTCTCCTCTATTTCCTTCAAAGAAACATGGGAACTTCGAACTTCTTTGACTCGATGAAAGACTTGCATGACTTCCCAGCTTGTGGACATGTCATAAATCTTGATCTTCAAGGGAATAATTTTACCTGGTCTAATATAAGGACCAGGGACCAACTTATTCAGGGTTGCCTAGATCATTGTCTAATGTCTACGGCCCGTGACATTTATTATGACTGTTATTTATCCTCCCATGCGAGATATGGTTATGACCATCATCCTATTCTCATGAAATGGGATCCCAGAACTGTAAAGGATTTGTACCCATTCTGGTTTGAGAAAATGTGAAGTTATAGTCTATAGTTTAAAGCCCTTCTGAAAACCTAGTGGCAAGTTCTAATTATTGGTACCAATATGTATAGGTTCGCGCACAGATTAAAGTTTTTAAGGTCCAATCTAAAGCATTCAAATAAATTCACTTTTGGGGACATCTTCACTCAAAAAACTCAAGTCAAGGCTAAGCTCAAAGAAGTCCAAAACTAGATCGAAAAGAAATGACAAGAACCCCAGCTTGGGTCTGAAGAAAAAATATTCCAACCTATTTAATCTGCTAACTGTGTTACCTCTTATTACTTTGTTCTAGATTTTAGGAACCCTGTAAAACCTATTTTACTTAATCAAAAACTATCCCCCATCATAAATAGTCATTCCTAATATATGAATAGCTTCATCTCATTAATATTACCATCACTAATTTACTAAAACAATATTTATTATTATTATTATTATAGTTTAATAAATTGCATCTCTTTACAATTTCACTATGGGTTCCAACATAATTTATTGGTTTTTCCTAGTAAATGCCTAATTATGCTCAATATTAGGACCATTTCTATAAAATTGGCACATTCTCCCCATTCATTATCTTTCTCATGGCACACATTGTTAGGGTTGTAGGTTGGATTCCCTTATCTTGGTAGTATGCGCTCAAAAATTAGAAATTGAATGTTGTCTTTGAAAATAACTAGAATTTTCCCTTTGATTTTATCCTTCCTAATTTTTTTTAAAAATGTGTAAGCTTTTGATAAATACAACTTCGTGTCTCATTTGAAACTCTACCTAAATTAACCTACACTTTCAAGCATTCAATCAAGACATACAAAAAATTGTGCATAAATCTACAATCAATGAGAAAAGAATTCAAGCACCTAATTGTTTTGTAGAAATCATTATCATCCTTATTATGCTTCTCCCTGATGAAAGCATGCACTAACATGTTATAGTAATATCAAGCCCTATGTGGGACCCCATGCCAAGGGTTTCATACTTGAGTTAATATTTGTAATTTCAGTATTTTCATAATGATTTAACATTTGTCTTTTCTAGGAAAATCTCTCTTCTCTCTTTTTCATCAATCTTTTCTATTCTGGAGGTGAGAAAACAAAAATATTTTTTGACATAGCTAAGACCTTGAATAATGCAACCCTTCTTGCATTTTATGTGTATGCAGCTTTATATCAAATAAGAAAGGTGGTACAAGAGAATATACTATGCTTTTTGTTAGGATTTGCACCAAACCCTTAGAGCCAATCTTTAGAATATTCTTCACACACAAGAGAGAATCAACATACCAAATTATATTATACAAGCTCTATTGAGATTAGAGGCGAGTACAAATTTACAAAGGGCCTTTCTTATAAAGGCATGGGTAGGAGATGAGACCACAGGATCTTGACAAGTGTCTTAATCTCAAAGAATAATAGGTAGGTCCAACAACTCGCAACCACCGAATAAAATGCTAGCTACCTTGGTTAAACTTAAGTAAAATCAAATAGTGAAAACCAAATTCACTCCGATATTCCCAGTTAAGTGCAACTTAGGGAATAAATATATGCAATATGACATGCAAGAGAAAATTTGAAAGACTAAGAAGCCTTCAAAATAATGTCCCAAAATATGAAGATAAAGAACATCAAAAAAGTTTGAAGAAGTTGTAGAAAATTGTTTAAAATATAGGCACAATAGTCTCAAGAACCATGAACAATTGAGAATAAAAGGTTGCCTTTAAATAACAGGAATAAAAGGTGGACTGTTTTGGACACCTTGGCAAAAAGCATGCTGATGTGGCCGTGAAACCTTAGTTATA
The DNA here is from genome assembly GCA_018584345.1 of Thuja plicata. NCBI lineage: Eukaryota > Viridiplantae > Streptophyta > Pinopsida > Cupressales > Cupressaceae > Thuja > Thuja plicata. The sequence continues at coordinate 198,993 of MU228020.1, forward strand.
AGCAAGGGATTTGCCAAATAAGCTACCGTAAAAAAAAAGGATTGAAATTTCTAAATAGAATTTTGAGAAGCACGAATTTAAAGTGTTCAACTTAAGATGTTCAACTATTTGATTCTCCCCAAATCGAAAGAGAGTTTGAGTGACTCTAAAGTAAATTTAGGGACAAAACAGCTTGGCAAACATCACATTCAATGCAACGTTAAACATAATCTAGGATACCTCTAATCTCCAACAGATAAATACACGAACAACGAATGCTTGATCATGCAAGCTTTCACATTATAAAAGGAAAATCTTAGGGAGCTTGCAGAGATTGGGATCATAATATTCAGGATGAAGTTATTCGCCATAGTTGCAGTGGTTCTGAGTATTATGAATGCGGGTGTTTACGGAGCAGATCCCGATCCGCTTGCAGACTTCGCTACAGGATTAGAAAGCTTCACCCTCCGCGATCTTTTCACCAATGGAGATGTTACTGTCGACTCAGGTGGAGTACGCGCCGCAACCACTCTCGAAAAGTTTCCTGCAACGAGGTAAGATTGTAATTCTATTTTTATTATTACTATCCCAATATCTTTTGTAGATTCAATGACAGAGTGTCGGATTGCAGATCACAGGGCCTGCAATATGTGAGGTTCAAGATGGTTCCATGTGGTGTTAATTTACCCCATACTCATCCACGAGCCACAGAAATGCTTACCCTTATCTCAGGAGGTCCTCTTCAAGTTGGCTTTGTTGATACTCAAGGTAAATAATACTGTTGCCTGCCTTTATTCATAACCCAATTTTTTTAATTCCCCAGAATTATTAAATACCTCCTGTACCAAATTAGGTGAAGCTTTCATTGATATTATGCATCCTGGAGATGTCACCATATTTCCGAGAGGAACAATGCATTTTGAGCTTAACGTTGGAAATGAAGAAGCTGATTATATCTCTGCTCTCAACAGTCAAAATCCTGGTGTTATGGTAAGATCAATACATATATTTACATGGCAATCTGTAAATACTACATTTTAAGGAGTATCACAATCATTTGTTGTTGATCATGGCAGACAAGCAGCATGTCAATAATGAAGCTTCCATTGAGAACCGTGGCAACAGCGTTTAACATTACCCAAAAGGCTGTCAAGAAATTAGATTCAACGATATATGGCATTGGAAGGGGACTGAAGAAAACAACCAAAAGCGGTTGTGTTCCAGGGAGAGATATTACTGTACATTTTTAAATTATGAGTTATTTCCTCCTCCCCAACAAATGAATGGCTTCTGATGGGAACGGTGCCCAATACTTGAATCGTATATCATCACTGTTTTATCTTCTTTTAAATAAAAAAGTATCGCAAATCTCTTTTCAGAAATTTGTAAATCATGTCTAACTACAATCTGTACGAAAATCTTTTCTTTATTCGGAAGTCATAATTGCGTATTGTCGATTACATAAACAACTGGTGCCGTTGTTCCTTTCATGGTTGTGTTGCGCTGTCAAATTGTTTAACAAAAGTATTTTCGGGATTACGAAAAATACATAAATTAGGAGAGAAATGACAGATTTTCACCATGCTTGTCAGATCTTTCGATGATCGTATTTATGTGATGGATTTATAGTGATCATAGCGAATTCTTCAAGCAAGGGACAGCTTGTGAATTACGTATGAATCGTTCTAAACTACCTAATTTGTGTATCTTCGTTATTTAGTAGTTTTGTTTAAACGTTATTTATATAGTAATAAATAAATTTGAAATTGTGGAAAGTAGTATGGTTATTTGAAAATGATTATGGATTTTGTTTAACTGTTAAGAGAATGAATGATAAGGGATTTAATTTTACAACAATCTAGTCAAGAGTGATTTTGAATATAATTGTATTGGAGAATGATAAGAGACTTAAACAATTTGTTATAATGGAATGAGTTGAGTGTGTATGAATAAGAGACTTAAACATTTGTGTATAAGGTTTTGATTTGATATTTTTTATCACACTTTCTATCATATCATAGAATGTGATTTGAAATATTGATATAAAGTGTGATCTGAAATATGTGTACTCTTTTGACTTGAAAAATAATCCATTGAATAAATATGCTCTAATAACAATTATGATACTACACAATAATGAATAATTATTATCTTCTTATTCAGAATTTAGCTACAAAGTATCAATCTTCACAGCTTACATCACATTCACATAGTGACAACAAGGGGACTCCAAATACATGCTTTAGTCTAGCTTGTTGGATTGTGACAACAATATAACAATAAGACTATAAAAGAATAAAATAAGGAAACAAGAAAATATAAAGAAAGCACATCTTATCTCATTTTTAGAAAGAAAAGAGCTTTTGTTTTTCAAATGAAATTGCTAATTTCTTCAAGGAATAAATCTGACTTTTTCTCTGTTGAAGAAAGAAATAAAACTGGTTTTTTCTATGTTGGTGGTAGTTGCATTTAAAAGTTTATCTATGTTGGTGGTAGTCTCATATTACTGTTACCATATGTAGACCCAAAAACATATTGGTGGTATAGTCGACTATAAAACGACCTTTCCTTTCCTTTCCTTTTTTTCTAGTATATATTTAACTTGCTTCTAAAGACAAAATGTGTAAGAGATAATTATCAAATTGTGAATTGTAAATTACAATAGAATGTGCATTTCAAATTGCAAGAGTGATTATGAGAGCAGCAGCCATGAAGATTGTAAATTAGTTTTTTGGAGCAATAAGTGTACAGATACCTTGTGCTGTACCAAAATTTTACCAAGTAAATTAGCGTCTTCCTCTCATTCTTTTTTTTCATTTTATTGCCTATATTATTTCTTTACAAATAATTTGTACTGCAATAGTTTATCGTAAGGATTTATACTTTTGCTTCCACAACATAACTCATATCGGTATATTTTTGTAACATGGGAAAAATCATAGCAAATTTAACTTCGTTGTTTGCGTCCTCACTTGTAAACGTTTGATAGTTGGTAATTACGATTCATAAAGGTAGAAGGTACAAAGACACGAGATTTATAACAATGAAGGAGAGGACGACTATCATATCTGCCCACATAAGTTTTGTGAATAGTTGGTTATGTCACTCACGATTGTTAAATGTTCCGGGTGCACTAGCAACACAGAATTCACAGAAAAGAAGGCAAGAATATTCATCAATATTTCTCACTCCAGTTGCGAACAGTTAATCATGTCACATGAGATGCCTATTTGTTTGACAGAAAGATGGTACAAATCACGAGAAATATTTGTTGCTAATCTTTACTTTTGTGAATATTCAATAGTTTGATTGCGCCCAATTGTTGCCACCCCCGCGGGAGGATATCACAGAAGTTGTCTGCTCCATGGTGGTCGGTATCATGGTAATCAAGATTGTATTTTACTAAACTATCTAGATAGCGAATACCAACGCTCAAAGGAGCATTTGTTGCCTCCGTAAAGACTTATGCAACGCAGACCTTACATTAACCTATCATGGACACAATAGTTTTAAAGCTTTGTAGAAAATGCAGTGAAAATACTTATAACGAGTGCAAGATGGTTGAGGAGATGTTATTGCACGGCCAAGTGTTAGTTTAGTAGCTGGTACAGCTGTCCCTCCAGTCTAAATAATTAGTAAATAATTTTTTAATTGTTGGGAATGGAAACAATTATTTATTTAATTAATTGGTTTTCTTAGAGAAATCAAGTAATCAATTTTTTATGAGTTGTTAAGCTGTTATTTATTTCAGCTGTTGATTTAATTTAATCTTGGCTGTTGATTTTCCGATGAGAGTAGTATAAAAGGGGGTTAGTGGGCATTTGGAGAGCACAAACTTGAGAAGCATTTGTAGTGTTAACAAATAGGTTTGCAGTGATAGAAATGGCGTAGCGATAGTGTTGGAGACAACAGTGGTGGAATCTCAGGAAGAGAAATTGGGAGATTGTCAAAGCTCTGCCAGTAAGAGGCAAGCAAGTTATGTATCTCTTAATTTGTTGAGGTTTAATATAATTCCTCATCTACAGTACTAGTTTTCCGTGTGATGTTTTTTCGGGACAATTTGTCCAAAAATATTGTGTTCATTGTGTTTCCTATTTTTCATCTGTAATTTTATTTGTGAAGTTGAAGTTGTGTTATTTTTCAATATTTGTCATGAATTAGGTTTTGGTAGTTAAATAATCTATATAATATAGGAGATTAATAATCAATAATTGCAATGGAACTTTCACATGGTATCAGAGCAAAGTTAAGGGTAGAAAAGGTTTACCCTAGGCAAAGGAAAGGAAATTGAGGGTTTATAAAACCTAGTTTGACCTCTTTAGAATTATTATTTCTTTTATCCTTTGAGATGACTTCAGCTGGTTTAAGAGATTAGGATAGATTGGATAGAGCCTCAAATTTTGGTGTCTTGAAAGAGAATTTCTTTATTGCTGGAAGAGAATGATATCAATGAATATGTGACCATTGTTGTAGCTACACCTACATATCCAATACAACTCTTAGCATACAAGAAGGATGATGCCAAGGCAAGGAGGCTAATCCTTGATGATGTCAAGGACCATATAGTTCCACACAGAAGCTGATTCTCAGAGAAAATTTTAGGAATACCTGGATGAACAAGGGAGAAGACGTAACAAGTAACCTCACTACGCTTAGACGTGTCTAGGATGAGTTATCAACTTTTTTAGACAGTTCCAATGATAACGAGCTAGTATGTATAACCCTAAATGGGTTTACTAAGTAGTGGGGTGTCTTTGTTCAAGTTACTAATGGATGAGATACCCTACTGAGTTGGGATCAATTGTGGAGTGATTTCACTCAAGAGGGTCTTAGACTAAGTCTTGTAAATGGAGCCAACAATAAGAGTCAGAAAAGTGAGGTGGAATAGGAGAATGTTTCCCTAACAGGAAAAGGGAATGCGAAGAAGGGGTCTACAAAAGGATCAAATCCACAAAGTGAGAAGAAGAAGGACTTTTCTAAGATCAAGTGATATGGATGTCACGATTTTTTCCACTATGTCACTAATTGCCCACAAAGGAAGAAGAATGACAAGAAAGGAAAGAAGTAGGTGACAACTTCAGCAAGTGCATATGAGCTCTCTAGTAGAATGGAGGATGAGTTTGCACTCATAGCTAGTATAGTTATCTCAACCTCACCTAACGTTTGGTACATAGATAGTGGGGCATCACTTCATATGAAAAGAGTTACAGAATACTTCTCCAATTATAAGGATGGGGACACTAGAATCAAGATTTCTATGGGGAATATGTCCAAACTCAACTCAGTTGGGAAAGGGACTGTCCAGTTTCAAAGGGAGAATAGACAACCAATTTCCCTTCATGATGTGTTGCATGTGCCAGGCTTGGGTATTAATCTGATTTCTGTATCTGTTCTTCTGAATAAATGGTACAATGTACTCTTTAGAGGGGTGCATGTATTGAACACATATAAGGATTGGAAATCACCCAAAGTTATTATAGTTAGAAATGATCAAATTTATAGGATGTAGTTTGATACTCCTAAGGAAATCATGAGCACCAGTAATTCTAGAGATTGAGGAGAGATATGGTATAGGAGGATGGTCCATATACATCATGGAGCACTTAAAATTACTTTAGGAGATAGTGATAGATGTACAAAGGTGAGCACAGAGCATAATGATGTATGTAAGGGATGTGTGTTGGAGAAGTTTGTGAAAGAAACTTTTCCAAGGATTGACAACAAATCCAAGGGTGTTCTTGATCGAGTACATTCAAATATATGTGGACCAATATCGATGAAATCTCTTAGAGGATAAGGGTACTTTGTTACCTTTATTGATGATTTATCAAGGAAGACTTGGATATGCTCCTTGCATACCAACGATGGGGTTTTCAATTGCTACTAAGAGTTAAAAACTCTTGTCTAGAATTTGATATGAAGGAAGATAAAGGTTTCCCAGTCTGACAATGGAGGCGATTACAAATGGAATGAGTTCCAAGAGTTCTGTACCAGGGAAGGAATCAAGAGAGAGTGGATTTTTCCTTACACCCCTCAACAAAAATGGGGTTTTTGAGAGGAAGAATCACTCTATATCGAGAGCAGAAAGAGCTATGCTACATGACTAGGACATGCCACACTACTTATGGGAAGATGCATGTAGTACATAATTATACATACAAAATAGGGTTTTGCATAAGGTATTGGGGAATATGACACTAGAGGAAGATTTAATTGAGAAGAAGCTAGATCTCAGTCACTTCATGATATTTGGAAGTTTGGCATATTGTCAAATTCAAAGAGATACATGTACCAAGTTAGATCCAACTCTACAGAGGGGGTACTTTGTGGGGTACAGTTAGACCTCAAAGGCATATCGGATATTTATTCTAGGGACCAAGAGGATTTAGTTTGGCATGATGTCAAGTTCATGGAGTACAAGGCATTTAGGAGGTCCATATATTTTCCAATAGATTATCAGAGTGAGCAACCAGCAAAAGATCCAAATATCACTCAACCGAATCAAGGGAAGTAAAGGTCGAGTACAGTTACTAGTGCAAGTACAGGCTCAAGTGTTGAGAGTTTGAAGAATATGGAGCAATAGGTACAGTAAGAGATGCATACGAAGATGTGGATATTGATATTTCATCCTCTGTAGCTGGCAGAAGGAACTGTGATGTTCAATAAACACATAGGGAAACTCAAGAGTTTGTGGGAGCTCCTAGGACGAGTACTAGACAACAAAGATAATTGGACAAGTTTAATGACTATGTGGCATTAATTAGTTAGTTGGTAGATAGTGAGCCTTATAGATATCAAGAGGTTGCATTACATCAGGTGTGGCAAGATGTGATGGTTGAGGAATATACCTCAATAATGCAAAATGATGTGTGGGAGGTTGTGCCTAGACCAACAGATAAAGCTATGATTGGATCATGCTGGATCTATAAGATTAACCATGGTGAAGATAGTAGCTTCAAGAAATAAAAGGCAAGGTTCATGGCAAAGGGGTTCTCTTAGAAAGAGGGAATAGACTATGAGGAGAAATTTGCTCCAATGGCCAAGTATACATCTATACGAGTAGTGTTCTCATTTGCACAATAGATGGGATGGAAGAACCATTAAGTGGATGTCAAGACAGTGTTCCCTAATGGCAATTTTAAAGATGAGGTATACATAGAACAACCTGAAGGTTTTATAGAACATAGAAATGAGAACCATGTGTGTAGATTGAAGAGAGCTTTGTATAGACTCAAGAAGTCTCCTAGAGCTTGGTATGAGCACATTGATACATACTTGCATGGAATAGGCTTCATGCGGAGTGAGGTGGATGCTAACCTCTACTACTTGGTTGTTGAAGGTGATGTTCTCAATCTTGTTCTATATGTGGACAACATGTTTGTAACAGTTTCACTAGGGCTCATAGAGGATTACAAGAGGGACCTTGTAGCAGAGTTCTATATGAAGGATTTGGGACTTATGCACTACTTTCTAGGCATGGAAGTATGGCAGACAGATGGAGAGATTTTCCTTGGACAAGGGAAACATTACATCAAAATCTTGAGAACGTTCGAGATGGAAAATTGCAAAGCCATGTCTACATCTATGATCATGAATTGGAAGAAGGTAGACACATCTAAGGAGAAGTATGTAGATCCCACCTTATACAAGTAGTTTATTTTTTCTCTCATGTATTTGGTCAACACCAGGCCAGATATAGATTTTGCAATAAAATCTCTTAGTCAGTTCATGGTTGATCCAAACAGAGTGCATTGGATAGTGGAAAAACAAGTGCTACATTATTTGCATGGTACAAGTGAGCATGGGAATATATATGGTTGAGGTGAAAGAATCAAGTCGATAGGCTACACTAATTTAGATTAGGCAGGAAATATAGCGGACACGACTAGCACCTTAGGGTGTTGTTTCAGTTTTAGACCAGGAGTTGTCTGTTGGTTCAACAGGAATCAAAAGTCTCTTGCTATGAGTTATACAGAAGTATAATACATAGAAGCTAGTATGGTGACATGTGAAGCTATATGGATTTGGAAGTTTCTAGTAGATTTTTTTGGTTGGAGGCTTGAGACTCCAGTAATACACTCTGACTATCAGAGTTGTATTACGCTATCTGATAATCTAGTTATTCATGATAGGTCTAAGAATATAAGCATTAGGTATCACTTCATTAGGGATTGTGTACACCATTGAAATTTTCAGCTACAATATATACCTACAAAACAACATGTAGTAGATATTCTGAAAAAGGCATTATGGAAGGCGAAATTCATCTTCTTCTGAGATAAGTTGGGTATCATGCAAAAAAAATTCCTTGCTAAGAGGGATTGTTACTTTTAGTAGCTCGTACAACTATCCCTCCAAACAAAATAATTAGTAAATAATTGTTTTATTGTTGGGAATGGAGACAATTATTAATTTAATTAAATGATTTCCTTAGAGACACCTAGTAACCAATTTCTTATGGGTTGTTAAGGTGATATTTATCTCAGCCATTGATTTATATTAATCTCGGTCATTGATTTTCCAATGAGAGTAGTATAAAAGGGGGTCAGTGGGCATTTGGAGAGCACACACTTGAGAATCATTTGCAAAGTTAGAAAATAGGTTTGCAGTGATAGAAAGGGCGTGATGATGGCATTAGAGATAGTAGTGGTGGAATCTCAGCAACAGAAATTAGGAGATTGTCAGAGCTCTTCCAGTAAGAGGCAAGTAGTTTAAGTATCTCTTAATTTGCTGAAGTTTAATATAATTTCTCATCTACAGTAATAGTTTTCCCTCTAGGATTTTATCAAGGACAATTTGTCCAAAACTATTGTGTTTATTGTCTTGCATATTTTTCATCTGTGATTTTATTTGTGAAGTTGTAGTTGTGTTATTTTTCAATACTTGTCATGAATTAAGTTTCAATAGTTGAATAATGTATATGAGATAGGAGATTAATAATCAGTAACTGCAATAAAATTTTTACACCAAGCGTATGCAAGATTTAGTGGTAGGCGCTCAAAAAGATAAATTAATAATCAATGAACATTATTGTTATAAACTAGTAGAATGTTCACTGACCCAACTGCCTATACATTTTGCAACAACCCCATGCAATTCACGTTGCATCTATCTAAAATAAATATTATATCCAACTCTATGACTTAGCATTTATGAAGTATTACTTATAAATTGAATAAATCAGAAGAAATCTTAGAACTCATGTTATGGGTTTCTCCTCTATACCATGGTTTTATTTCAAGGTATCAAAGCCTAAGGTTTATCAATTGCTTAGAACATTGTAAATATGGCTCAATTACCTCTGGGCCTATCTCATCAGTTAGATCATTTAGTGGATCTTGATAGGGTTGTTTGACGCCTTCTGGCTATAGTTCTTCCTGCTTAAATAAATTTTCACCCCTCTTTTATTTCAAGGTTTATCAATTGCTTAGTTTTTATGTCAAAGGCATCTATTATTTGAAAAGTACCATCTGATATCAATGATCAAAAATTTTAGTGAGATGGAGAAGGGTTGCAAGATAATCAAACTAATCCTGATCATTTTTTTTTGTTACAACAAAAGTTTATTTCACTCTCGAATGTCCTTTTTTTGTGGTCATTTTTCTCCCACAAGTTATACGTTGAATATGAGTTCTAACAAACCTCATTTGATAGAGTTATTTGGATTTTTATGTACTATGCATAGTAAAGATAAATATTTTTTAAATAAAAAGAAGCTTTGATGCATTCACTGAAATGGTGATTTTGGTAAGATTTTGAGTCTTCTAAAGATAGTTAAAACAAAGTTGAAGAAAGAGAAAAATTTAAACAAGAGCAGGCCAGACAAGGTTTTTGATGAAGGCATTCAAATTAAATCCAAGGAAAATATACAAAATATATAAACATAGAGGTTGTTGAAAAATGTGATTAGGGTTGGAGAATGTGCAAAAAAGGCACAAATTCTGAAGGGGGAATCCAAGGGTGGTGAGGAAAGGGGATTATTTCTAAGAGAGGAGTAGCAATAGAGTGTGGCACATATGGCATGAGGTATGGAGGTGGATCCATACATCGATGCAAAAAACATGAAAGATGTGAAGGCACTCAAGTAGCATACACAAAACCTTCCCCTTCTTATAATTGTTGAGGCAAATGGACAATGAAAGCTCCTCACCGCACAACTACCTCTCTGAAAATACACAATGCTTTTGACCTGTTGACTCTAACTATGCACCCACACACAACCATATGATGCTAACATCACCATTGAGAATAGAATCAATATTCCCACCACAATAGAAATGCCATAGTCGAGCCCTACCCTGCTCACATATATCATTGTAGAATTGGTGCTCATCTTGTGTGGAGATTAAAAATTGAGACCTTTGGAACTTGCTTTTTGAAAGCCTTAAAGTGTAAGAGAAATTATTCCTTCCATTAACTAAAAGATTTTAAAATTTCCTCAATTCACAATCCAGAGTTGTTATTACAACCAATACCCTTGCAACACCCTTTGGTTTCTCCTCCATACTTAATTAATTGATGGATCTACCACAGACAATAAGAATAAAAAGAAATCCATTATATTTTATTTACATATGTTAGGAAATGTAGATCTAAAAAATGGTGGAGAAATGTATCAAGTTACCACTACAAAAATAATTTCAAAATTGGACGATATCAACTAGTTGGGTTGTTGCATATTGGGACACAATTGCAGTTGTACATAATATAATGTTTCGAGATGTATAATTTTTTTATAAAAAAATGGATAAATATACAAAGTATATTATTGAGGAATTATGTTTTAATGAAATAATAGACGTCAATTTAGTGGCTAGATAGAATGTCATAAAGAAGATTTAAAAAAAAAACAAAAAGAGAAATCTATAGAACGACATTCAAGTCATTAAGAATATTGGAAAAAAAAAGAAGCAAGGGAAATTTGTTGAATAACATTTTTATGTGTCTTTAGAATCATTTTCTTTAGCCTAAAAACCCAAATAAAGGAAATAGAATTTAAATTACAATCTAGAAAAAGATAGAAAAAATATTTAGAAAGGTTAAAAAAATCTTCTTGAAAGATCAAATTTAATGGATTCAATGCAGAAATAATAGAACAAATTACAAATAACAATTAGAAAGGCAGTCTCAAGGTACTGGAATGAATAAAGCCTTCATGAAACTACTCCCTAATGTAACCCACTTCTGGAAATAAAAAAAAAATTAGAATGCCCTCTAAAATTTACCACAACTTGGGCATTTGTTGTGAAGAACTTTTATACAAGTAATTAAGCTTGTGCAAATCCTAATAAATTAAATTGCAAATATAAATTACTGTGGAAAATATTGTCTAGATTAAGAATGTATTGTGTATTGGGGAGAATAAGAACCCTTTCAAACTTTCCCTTGAATTTGAAGCTCCACATTGCACTATTCATGTCTACAAAAATGCGATATCTATCGTCACATTTGGCAAGCTACAGATAACACATGCAAAGTATTCACAAAAAGGCCACAGCAAACATATGTGATCAAGTATAACATATACAACCAACTTATGTGCCATTGAAAAAATTTGCACTATTTCTAAATAAAAAGAACACATTTTTATTTATTACTATGAATTAGAAAATGACATTTACAAAATGTTTTAAAAATAATGTCTTAATAATTATATATTCATTTTCAAATTTATTTAAAACTCAATTAATGGCTTCCAATGGATTTTTTCAAGATATCAATGTAGATTGGAGGAATGCAGACTGTGATTTTGCACAATTATTTTTCTATCTAATCACAACCATTGTCAACTCACCTCATCATTTCCTTAGTTTACTATGATATTTCATTTTAAACCTTGAGACTTGTATACAGATACTTGATAACTTGTGTATTAGAATTGCATGTTTCTTGACAAAAAGGAAAGGAGGCACAGTATGTAATGGTTCTGACAGAGGAATCTAAAACTGCTCTGATTGTGTAGACCAATCATTGCAAACTCTTCCTCTTCTCAACCCTTTCGTCTTCCTTTGACTATCCAATATTTGTATAGCATATATAGCTAGTTGTTGCTGTTATTGCATTGTAACTTTGTTCATATGAATAAGAGATATATGCCCCTGCTTGAAGAGTGGATGTAGTCTAGATAATCTAGATGAACCACTATATATTCTGTGTCTTTTCTTCTTGCATTTGCTGCCTCATTTTATTTTAGTTTTATAATTGTTTCAACATTTTTCATTAGCTCAACAATTGGTATCAGAGCTGGTTAAGCTCATTTGATTTTCATGAAATCGGTAAAGATTTGCAGATGCCATGGACGACGCAGATAAATGGAAAATCAAAAATTTTTCTAGGAAAAACTTTGGGCTATGGAAAGTGCAGATTGAATCACTGCTTATCAAGCAGGATTTGCAACCAGCAATGCTGGGAAAAGAAAAAGGCAAAGGCACTATGTTAGACGAAGATTGGGAGCAAATGGATTTGAAAGCACGAGCAAAAATATTTCTCACTCTATCAAGCAATGTGTTCTTTAATGTTTTAGCGGAGAAGACAACAAGAGAGCTCATTGAAAATTTATCTTCATTATATGAAGTAACTTCAACTTTGAACAAGGATTTTCTAATGAAAAAGTTATATAATCTAAAAATGAAAGGAGGAGTGATATCAAATCATCTCAAAGAGTTCAATACATTAGTTAATCAACTGATTTTGGTTGGTATCCCATTAGATGATGATATAAAGGCAATCTTATTACTATGCTCACTTCCGAATAGTTGGGAAGGTGTAGTAATGGTTGTTTGCACATTAGTTGCAGCCAAGACCAAGCTAAAATTTGATGAAGTTGCAGCTACACTCCTTAGTGAAGACATGCGAAGGACGCATCAAGAACCCTCTTCGGGTGATGCTCTAATAGCTGGGAGCACAAGCAATAGAGGTAGAATTCATGAGAGAGGAAGAAACTACAATAAAAATAATGGAAGAGGTAGATTGAATCATCACTCAAAATTGAGAGGAAGAAATAGAACTTGCTGGTTTTGTGGAAAACCCGAGCACACAACAAAGCAATGTTGGAATTACAAGAAGGCTCAAAACAATGTTATCAATGGTGGTGCTCATACTATGACTAATGAAGCTTTGGTACTTGTAGCCAGTGACATGGATTCAAGATCATGGGTTCTTGATTCTAGTGCATCTTTTCATTCTACTCCATGTCGGAGTGCTTTCAAAAATTACAACGAAGGTATGTTTGGCAAAGTTTTTCTTGGGGATAACAAAGAGTGTGATATTATCGGAAAAGGGGATATTTTATTGTCACTGAAAAATGGAAGTAAATGGGTTTTAAAAGATGTATGGCATGTTCCTATAGTTAAGCATAATTTGATTTTAGTTAGTCAATTATTTACACAAGGTTGTAATGTCCAAAGGTTAATTAATTTTGGCAAAAGGGCAGAAAACTAGAAGTTTATACACTTTAGAGTATAATAGAGAAGTGGGAGTAGCCATGGCACTTGCGGAGAGAAATGCTGAACTTTGGCATAAGAGGCTTGGTCATATGAGCAAGAAGGGTCTTGAAGTTATGCTTCAAAGAAATCAACTTCCGGGTCTTAAATCTATTGATTTGCAAATTTGTGACCATTGTCTTTATGGAAAACAAAATCAAACCAACTTTGTTTTGACGGGTCATGAGAAGAAATATTCTCCCTTAGAGCTCATTCATTCCGATATCTTCATTCCTACAGAGCTAACTTCTATTGGTGGTGCAAAATATTATGTTTCTTTTCTTGATGATTACACTCAAAAAGTTTGGGTTTACATGTTAAATAAGAAATCAGAAGTATTTTCAAAATTTAAAAGCTTTAAAGCTATAGTGGAAAATCAGAATGGAAGAAAGATTAAATTTTTACTAACGGACAATGGTGGTGAGTTTTTCTCTAAGGATTTTGATAACTTTTGTGCAGATCATGGTATTCGGAGGATTAAAACAGTCTTCTATACACCTCAAGAAAATGGTGCAGCTGAGAGGTTGAATCAGACTATTTTGGAGAGAGCTTGGTGTATGTTGTCCAATGCTGATTTGGGGAAGGAATTTTTGGCAAAGGCATGTAATACAACAATTTATTTAATAAATCAAGCTCCTTTGTCATGTATGGATTTTGATATTCCGGAAGAAAGGTGGACTGGTAAGACAATTTCATTTTCTCATTTGCGAGTTTTTGGATGCGATGCATATGTCCACATTCCGAAAGAGGAGAGAATGAAATTGGATTTTAAATCCAAATGATGCATATTTATGGGGTATGGTGAAGATTAGTTTGGTTTTTAATTGTGGGATCCGGTTACTCATAAATTCATTCGCAGTCATGATGTTGTCTTTAATGAGAAGTCTTTCTCCGGTTTGCAAAATTAGAAATACACTTCTGATGATTTTATTCAATTTGATATGTCTGATGATGGCAATCATCTGTAGAGCATACCCTGGGTTACATTCCACCCGTCTATCATTATTCCTTCCAGCAATGCTGGCCAAATCTTTGTCACAAATTCTTTGGCTTGTCCAATACCACCACAGACTAGTCTATTTCCCACACCATCTGTGGTTAGTAAACAACCTCCTCCATTGCAAGCATCAGCTGCTCTACTGCCTCTATTTTCTAACCTTCCCATGTGGAGGACTCACTAGCCTCTCCACACTCCATTTTTTTGTCAGACCCTCAACCTGCACCCACGCTGGAACGCCCACCTTGCTTGAAAGATGTTGTTGTTGCATGGGTTGTCATATTCCCCACGCAACCTACCCACTCCACTTGGCCGTAAGCTTCCACTACTTTGTTGCGAGACCCTTCTTCTCTGTCGTGGACAGAGTCTTCAACACCTCCTCTGTCGCGGGCAGACTCTTCAACATCCCCCTTGCCTCCTTTGACCCGCAGTGACTGTTATACCCAGTGCCTACAAAACTTGCAAAGCATGTAGTAACTGTCGTTGCCTACACAGCAATTAACTGCCCCTCTGCCGCATGAAGAATCAGCTTGCCCATGTGTGCCTTCACATCTTCAGCAAGGTGAATCATCTGGAGGTCCAGCAAAACAAATTTTCTAAGAGACAGAACATGACACACACAGTCATACAGCAGATTTTGAAAAAATAGCGAATTCAAATGTTGATCCCATTCAAGATGAAAATCAAGATATTTCACTATAGAGGTCCACTAGAGAGAGAAAGTGTGCAAGAAAATATCATGATTATGAACTATTATTTTCTTTGTGTTCTGATCAGGCAGAGCCACAAACATATAAGCAAGCATGTACTGATATTTATTCTGTGTTCTGGCTGGATGCCATGAAAGATGAAATGGATTATTTTCATTCAAATCAGACATGGGATTTGGTTACTCTTCCACCAAATTGGAAAGTGTTGAAAAAAATTTGGGTATATCGCATTAAAGAGGAAGATGGAGGTCGAAAGAGATATAGGGCCAGATTGGTAGTAAAGGGGTTTGGTCAACAAAAGGGTGTGGACTTTAATGAGAATTTTTCTCTAGTGATCAAGATGCAAACTATTCGATTAGTGTTAGGCATGGCAGTAGCATGGGACCTCAAACTTCAACAACTTGATGTTAAAACAACATTCTTACATGGGGATATTGAAGAAGAGTTATATATGGAGCAGCCAGAAGGATTTGTGAAATAGGGGCATGAGCATTTATATTACAGATTAAAGAGGAGTGTATATGGGCTAAAGCAAGCTTCGCATCAAAGGTATTTGAAGTTTGATAACTTCATGACTTAGCAAGGATTTAATCGCTGCAAATCAGACCCATGCATTTATTTCAAACGGCTTCCTACTGGTGAGTTTGTGATTCTTCTATTATATGTTGATGATATGTTGGCTGCTGAAAATAGTATGAGAGTCATTCATGAGCTAAAGACACATTTGGCAATTCATTTTTCCATGAAATATTTAGGGGAAGCAAAGCGGATTCTTGGGATGGATATAATCCAAGATAGACAGAAAAGAGAAATTAAATTATCTCAAGAAAAGTACATTCTTAAAGTTTGAGAAATAGTTAATATGTCAAATGAAAAATCAGTGGCCACTCCATTGGCTGACCATTTTTTATTGTCTTCCAAAATGTGTCCTTCCACTCAGGAAGAAAAACAAGAGATGGCTGGTATTCCTTATTCTTTAGAAGTTGGGAGTTTAATGTATGCCATAGTTAGCACACGTCCGGATATTGCTCATGCAGTGGGAGTTGTGAGTTGTTTTATGAGTAATCTTGGTAAAACTCATTGGCAAGCAGTTCAATGGACTCTTCAGTATTTGAGAGGCACTTCCTCTCATGTTTTATGCTTTAATAGAAAGAATCCTTATATTTCCAGATATATTGATTGTGATATGGTTGGAGATTTAGATAACAACAGGTCAACAATAGGCTATGTATTTACATTTGTCAGGGTAGTGATTAGCTGGACTTCTCAGAAGAAACAAGTGGTTGCTCTTTCCTCTACCAAGGCTGACTACATTGCTCTTATTGAGGGAGCTAAAGAGATGATATGGTTACAATGATTATTTGGAGAGTTAGGATTTAAAAAATCCATCTTTACTCTATTTTCTGACAGTAACAGTACCATTCATTTGGCCAAAAATTCCGCATTCCATAGTCGCACAAATCATATAGAAACCAGATTTCAATTCATCCATCATGCTCTTGAAGAGGGAAGATTACAGTTAGAGAAGGTTGATACAAAGGTTAATCCGGCTGATGTGTTCACCAAATTTGTACCTCGAGAGAAGTTTGAATTTTGTAGAGCTTCTCTCGGCATTGTCATGACGTAGCCATAAGCATCCCAAGTAGGGGATATCTCTGTGAAGCACTGATTGGCCTTCAAGTGGGAGATTGTAACAGTTCTAACAGAGTAATTTGAAACCACTCTGATTGTGTAGACCAATCATTGCAGACTCTTCCTCTTCTCAACCCTTTCGTCTTCCTTTGACTATCCAATATTTGTATAGCATATAGCTAGTTGCTGCTATTATTGTATTGTAACTTTCTTCATCTGAATAAGAGCTATATGCCCCTTCTTGAAGAGTGGATGTAGTCCAAATAATTTGGATGAACCACTATATATTTTGTGTCTTTTCTTCTTCCATTTGCTGCCTGGTTTTATTTTAGTTTTATAATTGTTTCAACATTTTTCATTAGCTCAACACAATAGACAACATTATCAAATGTATATTCTTCAAATGATACAAATTAGTTGCAACTGCTCCAAGTTTTTTTTGTAATTCATTTTATCTTTTTCTATTTTTGTTCTTCATTTAAGAATCATCTTCAAAAAAAATCTACCCATGTAATTATTCACACTATCACAATCTCTTTTTCTTAGACATTGTCTTTTTGTATTTATTTCTACAAGTTGTTGCTATCTACAAGAATGAATCCACTCTGGTGATCTATTCAGCTTTGTTCATTCTATAAGATAACACTTTTCTAATAGTGGAGATGGAAAAACTAGCTCTATTTCAGTGATAATTTTAGTGACGGTTATTCACCATTTAGCAAATGTCGCACACCGACGACTGGAGTTTTAGCAAATATATTTTATATATTAGGTTGGCCCAATCGCTCAAACTTTATAAATATTTGGTCGAATGTCAAGGCCCATCACCCATCTGTTTAATAAATTTTCATCATTTATTCTACTATATCGCCAATCGAATATATTTTTGGACATAGAAATTTTTTGAAAATTTGCATACAATTTCAAAGTGGCCCCAAATCGATGGCCTATATTTGCTGATGGTTTTATGCAAATATTTTTGTAGGCGGCCCCAAGTTTGTTTGGCATTTTGTAGACATATGTCTCAAACTGACGCATTTTCATCAACTTTATTAATCCTAGCTAGTTATTGGATGACCCATAATCACCTTGGAAATAACATAAGACATGTTATAATTATGCGGGCATTGCCAAATATTTGTATACCTAATACCTCCCGCCAAATTCACCAAAATTTATTGGTATAAATATATTCATAAATAAGGGTTATTGTAGACAATTTGGTTCAGTTTGTTTTGATATCTCTATTTGATCGATAGCAAAGTTTTAGACAGTTGAGTGCATTGGTGACTGCAATTGAGGAAAAGGTAAGTGTAATCTTATTCTTGATTTCACCCGAGGTTTCACCTCTATTTGCCTACGACTCTACAATTTTGAGTTCATTCTTATTTAGTTTGGACCAGTTAGTACTTAGTGGTCAGTGTTGTGGTCCCCAGGGAGACCTCAAAAATATATTTTATAGCCAATGAATCATATTTATATATATTATTGTTTATTGTCACTTCTTCAACAAGTGAGCATTTTTTTAGCAGCCTTTATTTTGTTGGAGATGTCGAACAAGAATAAGTGTAAGGCTCTTACATGTGGGAAAAGCCAACAGAGGTCACTCAGGACAGAAAAATGCAAAGCCTTATCATTGTACTTTGGTGTTGTAAATCTTTCTAGCCAAAATATGGAAGCTAACTCATCACAATTAGATTTAAAGGATTCACAACCTAAACCTACTTGGCATAGTGAAGAAGTCGGTGAACCTGATATCTTAGATCACGATTAACTTGAAGAAGATTTTTAGGTAAATACCCAGAGTAGCCATAATGATATAATCAACTTGGATGAGACTGAGAATTCCAGAGATGATGATGGTGCAGGGAAGAAGAAAAGAAAATACAATTCAAAAAAGGATAGAGAATCAAAAAAAGATTGGATGTAGGATTTGTCAAGGAAATTTCAAATAGAATGGGTGTCAAAGTATCCATTCATTGAACCAGTGGAAAATCCAATTGAAGGTGAGCCTCTGGTAAAATGTAGATTTAATATTTGCACCAAGATAAATAAGAAGGAAAAAAGGTTGCAGCTAAAAGTTGACACCATATAGAAGCATATGTGTAAATTTTATGAAAAGAAAACCATAGATGGAGTTGAGAAATCAGTGATAACATGGAAATCAAAGGAGGAATCTCAACATATTAGGAATGCTAAATTATTTGAATTTTAGCATAATATACAGATGAACATTGTTGAAGTTGAAGGCTCTATTGAAGCTTTTTTTGGAAAAGCAATAGAAGTAGAATAAATGGGAAAATTTGTTTAGTTAAGCATTGTCTTTTATATTTTGAGTAGAGGGAATCCTATGAAATACTACCCATCATTGAGTTCTTTCTTACACTTTACGTAAGTTTGTAACTATCCTAATAGCACTGGTCAATAAACAGTGGATGAGAATCGGCAAGTTGTCTTGTCGAGATTGAAAAAGAGGATCTAAAGGAAAAAAATGAAGAGTCAAACTTTATTGCATTGTCTTTAGATGAAGTTACATTTGTAGATAAAACTTCTTGGGTATGCATGTATGTTTATACTATACACAATTTTGTTCATGAATGTCATCTGCTAACTGATGCAAAAATAAAGGATAATGCGACAATGGAAAATTTATTTGAACTAGTAAAGAGTTGGCTAATTGAATATGGAGGTATAAGATGACATGATGATTGCCAAAAATTAGGTGTGTGTTGGAACGGATGGAGATTCAGTAATGCAATGCCATAGGCGCGGTCTTTTCACAAAGATACAAACTTCTTGTTCACCCTACGTTACTACCATTCACTGCATGGCCTATAGAGCGAGTCTAGTTTTGGGAGTTGTCAGCAAGCATGCTCCAGTAAAAAAAAATGAAGTTTTACTTAAAGAGATCTAGCAGTACTTTTGTTGAAGTCCAAAATTATTCAAGAAATTTCAACACTTTGTCGAAGGACTAACCAACAGGAACAAGATTCTTAAGGATAATGATACCATATGGATCTGTTTGGATGGACCAGCGCATCAAGTTTTTCAGAATGTAAATCATTGCTTGGTCTAATGAACTCAAGTCATGAAGAAGCAGGGAAACCAAAATTTCCTGAGTTGCTGTGAAGGTTAAGTAATGTAGAGAAACTCTTAACGTTACCAGATTTTCTCCCCATGCTGGAGGAAATGAGAAATATAATGAACAAGGCCCAACAAAGAGCTATATATATTGCAGAATATGTTGCGCTACGTAAATTTACATGCATGACACTCGATAATATCTATCGATCATGTGATGATGTAAAATTTATCAGTTGGCTCAAAATCACAGATTTGGACAATCCTGATAGATTTTTAAAGATCAACGCAAATGGGGAGTTATGTGAAGAAGTACACAGAGTTGAGATACCAATGCACTATTTTTCTAGAGTCGAGTCGGGGGAACTAGGAAAGAACCCCGAGAAGTGAATTTCAAGTGCTAAAAGGGAAGACTTTACCAAGATCATTGATTATGTAATTTCTTTTGTGAAGCACATTGCCTATGATCTTTCATCACATATTAGAGAAATATTTCCTCCAGTCAAACTACTTTAATCTATGGCTATTGTATTTCTGCGATATTGAAGTATCAACAATTCAAAATATTTTTTGAACTAAGCTACTAACTTTGATAGATCATTTTTGAAAAACCAAAGAGTTTAATGGAGTAACTCTAAATAGAATTTTAGATGAATGTTGTTTGAGAGAGAAATAAGGACATTTTTTACAGACAATGAGGGAACAATATAATACTATGTGGAACCCCCGCGAAGATGGATCAGTAACAAGGTTTTGGAAAAATCTATCTTAGAGCAAAATGTTGATTGATTCAATATCATAATTTTTCAAGCTTGTTTATTTATGTATGACCATGATATTGGATTTGGTGGATGATGAGAGAGTTTTGAGTGCTTCAAGGTTCCTAAAGTTAAAGCTAAGAAACAAACGAGACAAGAATTGGTAAAATTGCTTGAGGCTCTATACATCCAAGTATGATGTCAATACTTTTCCTTACGATAGGGAACTGAAATAATGGAGGAAAAAATGTCAAAGAAGAGGGTTGGGAAACATTTCAAACCAAAGTGGGAGTGCCAGAGACAATGGTGTCAATGACTTGTGTACTAGTACTGGTAGTGTTGAACTTCAGTTAAGCGAAGGTATGAAGAGTGAAGAAAACATAGAAAAGAACCAAGGAAGCAATGATGTTGATGGCAATGAATTCGAGGATCCTAATAATGAGATTATGTGGAAACTTGAATTGTTGTCTAAGTAGCAAGTCTTGGGTATTTATTAAACTTATTGTTGTAGTCTATTGTCAGTGTCTGTATCTCATCATCAATCATGTATAATAGCATATTCCAATGTTAAAAACATGAATGTGGTTGATAATGTCATCAATTCTACAATTAATAATGGTTTTGATTTACATTATTCATCTCATATGGTATAATTATTGAATATTTTCATTATATTTTTGAAAATATAGTAATTCATATGATACAATTCATAGAGATTCTCATTAATTTATTCACAAATATGATACAATGTAACAATTCATTCATTAATATTAGTAAGTACACAACTCTCTATGATTCTCTTTTCCAAAGTCAATGATTTAATAGTACAATACCCTTAGAAAATTACCCTGAATTCCCTTTTATAGAAAGAAGGGAGAAACAAAAGATTTAGGTTGATTTGCCTCATGTGAAGTCTCAAAATCAAAATCACTATGACAAGTAGAACATCTCTACAAGTGTACATTTCTACATTTGACATGTCGGTTTAGTAAACTAGAAATAACATTTGATCTACTACATTAATCCCGTTCAAAAAACAAAGTTCAAACTTTAAACTTAATTCAAGCCATTAGAAATAATATATATATATGATTGAAAGTACTTTCACAAAGTATGATTGATGAGATGATTCTACCAGTTTTTTTATTATGCTCCATTATGCATTGTTTGGAAGGTCAAAAAAATTTAGGCTATAGTAAATGACCTGTAACCTCGTCAGCCATCCATACTTGGAAGAGTTACTTGAAAGAAATTATCCATCCAATACTGCATTCAAATTTGTCAATAGTTTGATGCAATTTGTAATGCCTTCATGAGTTGTGTCCTGAGGAAGCTGGCCTAAATCAGATGTCATTGTGTCCTCCAATTTTATTTTGTAAGCTTCTCTTCCAATGAATTTCATTGATGAATTACTAGGACCAAGACCAGGATTCGGCAAACCAAGAATATCATTTTGGTTGTTTTTAGATGCATCTTGGCAAGCTTTCTCCCATATACAGCCATAATTTCCTCTCCTTCCGTTAGTTTATAATAGTTTTGAAATATAGATGTTGTCTTTATTGTTGCATGAATGCGGTCATTAATTCCCTTGCTTGCCAAATACATGTTACTAGTTGTGTTGATTTGTTGCAAAATCTGTTTTACAATATTCTCTCTCTAAGAAAGATTTTTGTTCTTCTCAATATGCTATTTGAGCTTCCCAAAAACATCTCTAAGAATTTCGTTCAATTCAAACCAATCATAAAAAGTATCACCACTCACCTTTATTCTCCCCCAAATATCTTGTTTTATTTTCTTGACTGTATTTTTCCTTTGTCATTCAAGCTGTTTTCGTAATTTTTATTTGTATTATTTTCCTTCTTTAGCTCTTCTCTCAATTCTGACAACTGGTGTTCACTTTGTTTTCTTATTTCTTATATTTTCTCTTTCCACTGTTTTGATTTTACCCTCTCATTCTCCAATTCCTTATTTAATTTATTGTTTGCATGTGGTTTATTCTCCATGCTTTTATATAAATGTGTTGAAGAGGCTTTTTCATCCTGAATTTTTTTATTGCTCTCTTCCAAATTTTCCTCAAAATTTTTAGTTCTATGTCCATATGTTCTTGTTGTGCAATTGCTTCTTTGGAGGAAGAATTTTTTATCCTTTGATTTAATCTTTGCACCTATTATCTATTGCTTTCTCCTTTGCCTTTTGATTTTCCAGGTCTACATGTAAATTTTCTATTGTAACCAGAAGCTTTCCTTTCTCTCTCTCCAACTTCATCACTGAAATGTAGACCACTTGGTTGGTCATTTTTGACACATTTACCTTGTCCACATTTTCCATTTTTGATAAATCCATTTGGAGGGTGGTAACATGAAATTCAAGTGGATCTAACTGACTCTCTGGTGGATTATTATCTCTAGCTGAGGGCAGAACAACCATGAACTCCATCATTTATTTTATTTAGGTCAGATGTGGGAAATAACCTATTCAATGCAGGTTCTAAAAATCACAAGCTACAACAACTACATCCCTCTTTAATGTCTTAGTATTTTGTCTATTCCTATTATTTTGTTCAAAGTTAGTTACAAAATCATTGAAATAGAAATCAGGGTTTTCTGTCACAAATGAATGTTTGAAAGGTGAAATAGAACTTGCAGCGATATCCAAGCTTCCACTTGTGGCTATGAAAATTTCCCCATGAGGATTAGTAACAGTACCACCATGACCGATTACAAGTGGAGTTTTTGGACTATTCAAAGGGTTTTGTCCTAAAGGTGTGGCAATTGTTGGACTCACTGTCACATACACCATTAGCATTGTTGTCATAACCTTTTGCTTCTTTACACTGCCTTGATCTTTGGGATCCACTAATTTTATTTCTGGTGGTAATGTCATTTTCATACCACTATTACTACCCTTGGCATCCCCACCAGTGGGATTAGCACTTGATTCAGATTGAATCTGAGTGCTTGGGAAAGGTGGAACTAGATTTGAAGCTCAAACAAATGAAGGTGGAAGGGTATCCGACTGAGTAGTACCTTTTTCTTATGAGCTTCCAATTACTAGTGTCTCACCTTGTTTTGGTGGAGCGGGTGTGGCAAGTGGAAACCAAGGTCCTTTTCTTGTGGGACCCAGACCAACCCAACCTGGAAAGCCTATTTTTTCTATAATCTCTTCCCCTTTACTAATTTTTGTTTTGTGGAAACATCGACTCCAATAATAATTGAAATACATAAGTGGATGTGTGATTCATAGAATCCTACTGATATTCATTATCTTGACTATAATAATCATTGTGATATGCTTCAGCTGAATGCTCCTCATTCTGCAAATTGCTAAATATTTGATCCTCTTCCACTTCATAAAGATCTGCAGAGGTCTTTGGCTCGCTGAGATTCTTCCTCATTTCCCAAAAATTATAAATTTTGGTTTGAGTCCAATTACCATGTTTACTTTGACCCAGTAGGTCTTTTGTAATGACTTTTCTAGATGGTTGAGAAACTTTATGGTAGAAATTGTAGGATGTCCCGTGTTGCACTTTTCCTTTTTGTTTGTGTAATGCCATAATTTGTGATGACAATCCTTGTAATGAAATATTATTTTCAGTGGTGTATTTCTGCATGTATTTTTTGACCTCGTCCCTGGACAACATGTTTTTAAAATTTTCTATCAATGCCATACTCTCATGTTGACATTTACTTGCAGAGTTCCCATTCTCTCTAATCTTTGTTCCAATTATGTTGACTAGATCATACTACCAGTGACTGTAAACAGAAAAGCTAAAAAATGAAAAAAAGAAAAAAACATGTGCCGCTTTGAATCCTCTTCTCTCAAATGTTAACCCTCCAAATGAGAAAGGCAAGGAAGAAATTATCATTTTCTTTTCTTGACCATTAAAGAGTACATTCGTTCTCTCCATATGCCATACATATTCCAATGCAAATACCATCTCTGTTACACGTATTGTAATTTTGTAGGGTTCTACCACTGAACCGTAAAACCTTAACATAGTGTAGTCTTCCATGAAGTACCAGTTAGCGAATTGTATTTCACTTCTGTGTTGAATACAATCTCTACAAGACATAGACAATCTAGGCATTAGAGTGCCTTTAATTTTATGATATATTGGTGTAAAAAAAAGTCTTCAAAATTGTTATAGTTCCTTCTGTTATCACTCATCCTTATCTCATGTGTACATTCATATATTGGATTTTAGACCTGACTTTGAAGCTTGTTTGTCTGAATTATTGCACGATGCTTTGCTAAAATAAGATAGCATAAGTAGGTTGTGAAACTAAATATCTTCTGTGAACCTCTTTTAATCATTAGTAATTGTTCTTGCATGCAATGAACAATGTGCTCAATAAAATTATATTTTATAGGTTCTTTTTCATAATGAATATGAAAAATTATTTCAAGAATGCTGACACCCACTTCTTTGTTAGTATCCAATCCCAAACAAAATGCTAGCAAGGAAATACTATCCTGAACCCATTGCACAAAAATATCATAATCATAATGAGGCTTATCATCTGGATCCAGACTAGAACTGCTTGTTATTCTCTGATATACAAATATTTCTGTATTGCATCTATTTTTCCATATTTCTCTACCAGCTTTCCAAGGTCATTGTGCACATTTGAGTTTTGTACTTCAAACCCTAGGTCCAACAGACTAGCAAATTCACTCTTTGTTATTGACAAAATTTCCTCCTGAGTATTTTTATTGACAATTGTTTTTTCTATTTTCATCATAAATTTTAGCATAGACCATGACAATTTTTGGACAAGGGTATACTTGAGGTAACGCCATGCATGCTGACCCAGCAATCCATGCTGAAATTTTATTTGTCGTTTCCTTTACCATGATTTTAAATGGATAAAATTTTGAATCCTTCATTGAATCTTTCCACTTATTTTGAAGTGCAAATCTAATTTCCACGATTCCCTTATTTCCATAGATAACAAGATCATAAATATCATAGAACTTATATTTATTAAATGTTTAGTTTTAATCCAATTTAGATTTTAATTAAACTTAATTGAGTCATGAGTGTTAATTGATGACACATGCCTTGCTTCTAAGGGACATTTGTGAAAAGAGGTGATCGTTCCCCAAATTTTCCTGAAATAGACCTTACATTTGGTGTCGCGGGTCCCATTAACTTTTGGATTTTCAGTACTAGTAGTCACCCAGTCACCTCACATGTCATCATTGATTAATTGAATGACACCAAGTGCGTGGATGGACATGTGTAATGATTTCATAATAGGTTTGCAAAAATGGGGTTTCTTTTCTCTTTCGGCCTGAAATACACCATACACCATTGATCTCTTCTCAACCAATGGTCATTGGTAATCATTGCCTAGTGTCGCAGGTCCCATTAACCTTTTCTTTGTCTTTGGTCACACAAAATCATCGATTGATGCCTACCTGAGTGTACACATGTCATGATTCTGGAAGTGTTCTGCAAAAATTGGGTTTTATTTCCCCTTCGGCAAGAAATACACCATACGCCAAAAATTTATTAATATTTATTTCTATTTGTATTACAATCAAAATTACACATTGAATTCAATTATCAATATTAATTATTAATTTAATTATTTCTATTTGTATTATAATCAAAATTACACATCGATATGACACATTGACATCGACAAATTTGGCATATAATTTATCAATGTAGACCACATACTTTTAATAATTATTTTTAAATTTGATGACATTGATCTAAATTAATTAGGAAACAATAATAAAAAACTTTTAAATGTTAAAATAAAATGTTTGTTTGTTTGTGGACTGATACAGAAACTTAATCGTTTTAAAAATTCAGAATCTCAGATAGAAGTACCAATCCATTGCTTCCTTATTTGTAATGAAGCATACTGAAATGTCTAATACATAGATAAAGAAACTAATTAAAATATTGCAATCACAAAGAAGTCTAAGAATCATTTTATGTACCCATAAACGCAAATTAAAACCCTTATTTGGATAGATACAATCAAAGTAGAATACGCCAATCGATATTTTAACAAAGAAGATGCTAAGTGCAAAGTAATGAAACTGAAATCATTAAATCCATAAAACATAAAAGGAAAACTAAAATGAAGTTGCAAAATTTCCATTAGTATTTTCTAAAAATTTATAATTGTTGTAGTCCCTTCAAAATTTTAAATAAAAAATGAGGAGGTTCAGGGTTGCAAACTTGCAACTTGCTAGGTTCTAACTACAAGCCCAAAAGAACTAAACTACTACTATTTCAAGCCTATTAGGGCACTGGCAGTGGAATAGTGCTATAATGGCATCGGTATAAAAAAGCAAAACAAAAAAGTGAAACTTTGCATGTCCATTGTCAAAACACCAGGGTAACGGGAATGAGTAAACTAGGGATCTTCATCTTCCCTTTCATCTAAGTATATCTCTTGGACAAGGGATACCCACCCCTAATTCCACAAAAGAGAAACATTGTCATTGTCCTTAAGGAATTTCTCTTTAAAAAACTTCCTCACCAGCATCAAAATTTCAACCTTCTCTCCTCCGTGGTCGAGGAGAGGCACAAAAAACTGGGACATAATGTTTGTGTAGATGTTGTATCTATCAACATTCTCAAGGAACTCTTGACCCAATAACATCAACACAAAAAAATTTATAAATGCACCGCCACCAACCTGCCTACAAACTGAAGTGAGGGATTTCTTCTGAGATGCTTCCCAAAAAGGACTTGTGGTCATCTGGGGATGTGTATCTCAAATATATTGGAGTGTTCATCTTTAATTATCGACAACCTAAAGACCTAAAAACCTAAGCCTTAAAACCAAAGGTAGAATTCAAACCACAGAAAACTATGACTCTTAATCTACCAAAAGAAAATTGATGAAGAAAAAAGCTAGATTGTCTATAAATAACCCTAGTCCCTTGATTGATAGTGATCACTGATACTTAGCAATTAATTAATCTTTCTTTAATCGTATTAAATCCATTATTCTTAATCTTTAATGTAAATCTTTCCCATAAATGCATTATGCATGTGAGAGATTTAAATCTATTGTTCTTAATCTTTCATATCTCCATGTAAATCTTTTCCATAAATACATGCGTGTCAGAATAAAAAATTGGTAATTGGGAAATATCGTCTATAAGAAATTATATGTCGTTGATCTATGTGTTGAGTGGATGGCAGTTAAAGAATGTCACTGACAATGCATTTATTTCTTACGGAGTTAAGAGTTACAAGTTTGAATTGCACTATCCATTGTCCACATAAAAAAATAACCATCTATAATCAACAATCATGGTTACGATGCAGGTTTTAAGGCTTGATATGTGTTATCATTCCGGTGACTTCCTGCAAAAAAAAATTTCCTTCAAGAAATTTAGGCCAAAATTAAACTTCAGCCATTGATCTAGGATCATCAATGGTCTCAAATAATAAATTTATGTGTCCATGTGTGATCAGTGATGTGACTATCCGTGCTTATCAATACCAAAGTGTTGAGTGATGAGTCTGCATTAATTAATACCAACTTGGCAAAAAATAAAGGTGATATTCGATGGACGTGATGTTGCATTAACTACAATGTTACATCTCTAATAAATTTTCATTTGGCATTGGCCAACATAATGAGCCTCGTCCTTTGAAAATTGAGAATAAAATATTTATTTTTCCCATAATTAAAAAAATATTAGCCAATAAAATAAATAAAATTTCAAACGGTAGATAAAATTCGCTAATAAAATTTTTTTTCCCTTCAAAAGAAAAGAATTTGCCTCATATATTATAATTTTTTAACTTCAAAAGAAAAAAATCGCCTTGAATACAATATATGTTTGCCCCCACATTAGTGTATTATTCGCTAGGATTTTATGGAATTTTCATTTGACAGGGAAAAAATCACCTTCGCCTTTATTTTGTTTTCCTAATTTGGAAAAATAAAATTCCTTCATCAAGAAAAATTTCCCCCTAAAATAATCTAGCATTCGTTAGGATTATACACTTTTTCCTAGGAGGGGGTTTCTTAAAGTTATCCCGCCTCTATTTTTGTAATTAAAAACTGTATAAAGACTTAAGAATGTTTATAAGTCACATCACTAAATATTGTTAGCATTCGTGTTATCCATGCGATAATTTATAACTGCTTACAAAAAATACTTCTCTCTTACATTAATAGGACTACACCTTCCTTCAATTTCTTTCGAATTCCATATTTTATGCTCCTCTTCCGCATATCTTCAACATACCCATTGCATACCAAAATGCAATTGCTAGTTTTTTTGTTGGCAACATGTAGTCAAGAGAATCTTGATGTGCAAAGAAAAAGGAGAATGGACTATCCTTGTCTTGTCAGTGGCTACATATAACCATTTTAGAAGTTCTATTCAAGAAATTAATTGTTCTCTTTGATGGTGAGGTATTGACTTCTCATGAAACTATTATTTTTTGATCTTCAAATTTATGTTTGGGCACTAGGTGTCATCATCATTCTATTCTCACAAGTCTTTTCTCAAGATTCTTACCCTAGTTTCCTCCCATATCATGGAACTTCTACAAGAAAGATAAGAAAAGGAATACAAGATTGGCATAGAGTGTATTGAGGGCGTCATTGTCCATAGGAGAAACCATCGTTGGATGGAATTAGTGAAAGTTTTCTTGCTGCTGAAAAAGAATATGATAGATCAATTTTCTTGTTGTGAGACAAGATTTCAAACCACTAATTCAGTAAAAGAAGATCATCATGATGACACTATGACAAGACATATTGTCAATTAGTGCCAAAACACTTAGTCAACATAGTGTTGAACAAGCAAGCAGTGCGACCCGAGCAGTTACATTGTAACCTGAGCAATGGCATTGTCAACCAAGTAGATAGTGGTAATCAATATTACCCGAGTATATAGAGTAGCCCGAGTGCCAGAGTTTAGTATGTTTCCTAAGTGACAGCATAATGTCTGAGTGCCAGTATATTGCCCGAGTGGATCACTGGACCCGAGTGACAGTTTTTGGCCGACCTCGCTTATATTGTTAGATATTAATTTATCTTATGAAAGCTGACTTACAGTTGCATTTGGTTTGGATAAGGTATAAATATAAAGTATTTCTTTTATCCAAACGTGTGTGAATAGATGTGTAGAAGCATGTATGCAAATATGAAGTGGCAGATTTTTTAAGAGGCTAACAACAGTATAAGGAATAATAGAGACTCATCCATCACATTCAGGTGATCATTTTTATTTCATTGGATCTTATTCACCAAATCAAAGTTGCATTGAAGATCATCTACTAGTTCATCCTAACAGGTGCATCAACAAAATCCTCTAACAAGGTGGACCTAACAGTCCTTCATAAATATCCTAACAAAGTTGCATTACTTAATTGTATTGTACTAAATCCTTTCACAAGGTGGACCTAACAGTCCTTATTTCTCCTAATAGGGAAGGGCATTAGAAGTGGTCAATTGTAAGCTTTAATAGGCTAAATTTATACTGTAGTAATAAATCTTGTGGGTACCATCCCCACCCTAGTTTTACTTTCTATTTGGAAGGTTTCTGGGTAACCAAATATTGTGTCAAGTGTTGTGGATGTTTTATTGCTTTTCATTTAATGCATGCAATTAGATTGAATAATATAATAAAGGATTAAAAGGATTAAGTTTTATTGGTTCCTGATTCACCCCCCCCTCTCAGTCACTTTGACTCTACATATTTCCAACAATTGGTATCAGAGCTAAAGGTTCTCTTAACAAAATTTTAACAGCTTGAGCAAAGATCAGAAGTAATGGAAATATACAGATTGGAGAAAGACATTGAAAATGAAAAGATAGATCTACAAGTGGCCATGGATTAGATCAGAAAACTCAAGGAGCAACTCTCTCTTTCCCTAAAAAGAAGAAAAGATTTGGCAGTGCAGATGAATGACAAAAATTACATAGAAGAAAGAATTGAAGACTTATGCAAAGAAAGAAGTTCTGAAGAAGAAGATGAAACAATTGAAGACCTACTTGCAAAGAATCTCAATCTACATGAAGAAGTCAGAAAATTGAAAAGAGAACAAGAAATTCATTCAGTCAGAATATGTGAAGTCATGGAATAAAAGATTCAAGAAGAAAATGAGAGAGAAATGGCACAAGAAGATAAAAGAATGCTAAATACAAGATTAGAAGAAAAATAAAATTAAATCCATCATTTGTCACTTCAACAAGAAAATATGATAAATCAACTTAACAATGCAAATCAAGAAGTTATCAATCTAAGGACACAAAATGAAATACTATAGAATGATCTCAATATTGAAAAGAAAACCAATGAGAGCATGATGAATTCATAGGTAAGAAGGGATCAGTTGAGAGAGAAAAATCAGCTCAGACATCATGGACAAACTGGATTAGGTTATACTGAACAAGGTGAATCCTCAAAGCAAGGAACTCAAAAGAATAGAAGACCTACTTGTAATCATTGTGGCAAGTTCTGGCACATGGAAAACAAGTGTTGGAGCAACAGGAAATAAAAGTTTCATGGTAAATGCTACATATGCAATAAACATGGACATAGGGCAAGTAAATGTATTGAGAAAACTAAGTTTGAAGGAAAATGTTTCAATTGTAAAAAACAAGGTCACAAATCCTCTGAGTGCAAAACTAAGAAATGGAACCCTAGTGAACAACTAGCTAAAGAAATATTTGGTTGGGATTACAACACATGGAGTAGATACTATCACTGTGGTGAATATGGGCATATAGGTGCAAATTGTGTAAAGACTCACCTCAGAAAAATGTATCCTACTAAGAGATGTTATCTATGTAAACAACTCAGGAATCTAAGTAAGAATTGCATGAATAGAGAAAAAGTGGATACTATTTCTAAGAAAGACAAAGCAAAGGTCTTAGAAATCAGAACTCAAATGAGTCAGCAGTGGGTAAGGAAATCGTCTGAAAGTTTAGATCAAAAAAAGGAAGGATCGAATGGCACCCAAAGCAGTGAATTGGGTGGATCTACCATCTTTGAATAAATAAGCAAGGAGACTACTATGACTGTGTATAAAATCCATCCTACATCAGTTCCAGACATGCTAGAAAGTCCAAATCAGCATATTGATGCACTAGGACACATTATGTTTCAACCGCGTCAGGATCTCTGTATCACCCGAGTTGCACATGCTTAACCAAGTTAAGTCAAGTTGTATGGTTTTGAGGATGCAAAAGTTAGTGTTCGCCGAGATTCATTCTAAGCTACACCAGCTACCATGTATGGAGCATTTAATGAAAACCCAACGGTAATGTCTCTTATAAAAAATGAATTGCAAGTGTTATTATCTACAAAGCCTTTAGTTTGTAGAGTGATTCAGTGCCTTAAGATATTCATAGTGAATTTGTATTCAAAAGTTTTAAGTTGTGAAGTTTTTATCACTCCTCTAAGCATTATGACGTCTACATCTAGTAGAAAAGTTAAGAAAGGATTTGAGATGTTGTTTAGGAATGCTATCAATGAACCTCCAAATTTTAAGCATCATGCAGCGATTGTAGAGGAAATAGACCTGAAGGAATCTCATTCCCTAATTCCTCTGAGGGTATTGTTGATCAATGAAATCTGAGCCTTTATCATGGCACAATTCAGCATGTGGGCACACTGGAAATGAATAAAGCATATGAGAAACTCTGTGAAGTCAGGAATCTGAATCCAGAAAACAAACACCTAGAAGTCAAGGGTTTGACTCATATCATTCATATGCCACATAATTTTCAAGTAAAGTGGATTAGGTTCATTATTCTCTGTTCATGACATGAAGCTATGGCTAGAGAAACAAGTGAAGATTACCAAGACAATGGTACATTATGTTACAAGGTATCCTATGCTCGACAAGTCTAAAGCTACCAAAACCCTACCCTGGGATGTTCTAGTTGAGAAGACTGTTTCCGAGTGGGATGACAGAGGCATGAGACTAAATGGAGTTATAGACATGGAATTAAAGTTTGGGATTCATGTGATTTCTCACAAAATCTATAGTTCTAGCCAACCTAACATCGTACCATGTGAGACTGTGGACTTGGCATACAAGGTGGTCAAGAACAACCTCTCATTTGACCTTGCCGAGTTGCAACTCATCCAACTGAGAAAGAACATGGAAAGCATTTGGGCATCAAGGACAAATCCATGTAAGTTTGGTTCACTTCTGGTCTACATATTCTTTTATATTCAAGGTATTTTCCTTCCAAAGGCATAGTAGTTTGGAAGAAGGAAATACCTATAGTGTATCAAATAAATTAATTCATAGCAGAATTAGGAGACAATTTTGAGAGCATCATGGATGCATATTTTGCGGAATTTAGACAGAAGATGAAGAATAGGTATAGAATTCCTAAACAACTAGTAGAAGAATTCAAAGCTGATTTTTGTTTCCTAGTTCATTGTGATAATGTATATATTCAGCCAGTCAAACCTAGGGTTGCATGGGTGAAACCTCTTGCATATGAGGTTAACATAGATGAGACCAAAGATATCATTGAGGCTCTTGTGAATGATCTTGTTGACCCCAAATCACCTTACTTTGGTACATATGAAGAAGCCAAGAGAATAATTTCAATTGAAATTGAGATTCGTAAGATTTTGAAAAGAGGAAAGAAGAGGTTAGAGAATTTTGGAAAGAAGTATGGGAAGAATTCAAACTCCCCTCCTTCTATCTCAGTAAGTAAAGAAGATGAAATTAGGATAGAAGAAGATGTATCTGAAAAGGAAGAGGTAGAAGCAGACCCTCCTAAGAAGAAAAAGAGGCTAGCTCTCAAGAACTCACCTAAGGCCCCTACCCCTTTCCTCACTACAAGCAAACCCAGAAGATCTAGAAGGAAGCTCATGCTACCAAAGGAAGATGAAGAAGAAGATATTGTAGTATTTAAGAGGCCTCCACCTACCTTTGAGAAGAAAACTGAAGAACTAGGAGAAGGTATTTGTATGGGCTCTCTAAAATCACTGAAATATCCTTCCAAAAAAAATATGAACAAAATAAGATTGAGGAAGCAGTTGTAGAGAAGATGACTAAATGGAAGTATGATCCATCTAAACTGAAGAGCCACATGTCTGAAGACCTATTAAAGGAAATATATGTTCCCTGGAGAAATGCTGCCCAAACACAGAAAGAAATTACAGAACAAACATTGAGGCAAGTCATGCCTACCATGAAAAACAAAGAGGTCAAAGAGGCCATGACCCAATATGAAAAAAATCACACTCCAAGGTTCAAAACCTTTTAGATAATGAACAAGAAGATAGAGGATGTGGTGTAGGATGCAACATAGAATTGAAAGTCAATCTTTGAAATCAAGGAAGAAGATAAGGTAGAGGCACCGAGTGCAGACTCCAAGGTAAAAACTAATGATTTATCTGAGATAGAAACAATTGAAGGGTCTAATGCAGAACAAATTGTAGTAGAAGTGATGGCATCCTTTCCCCAATAGCCTATACAAAATATTCTATCTTTGAGAAAGGATAAGGATACATAATCCACATCTAAACTAGTAGGACCTGAGCATCAGGTTCCACCTACTACTGGGATAATCCTGACTGAGTCACAGAAGGTAACTGTGAATATTCCTTTAGTAAGTATTAATACAACAGTTGATTTAGACCCTATAGTTGGTGCATAAAATATTAATGATATATTCCAATAGAATACTTAGGAAAAAATAGAGGAAGAAAAGGATATAGATGAAAGTGGAAAAGGTAAGGAAATTGTTCCTTCACCTAGTCCCAAGGTCAGTGGAAGAGAAAAGGTAATAGACACTGATGACATTGATCTTGAGGAAGACATTTTGATTCCAAATTTAGATCTATCCAATCTGATAGTAGAGAAGACAGATACACTAGGGTAGCTATGGAAGAAAAGAGCTACACAAAAGAAGCTTTGAGCATAAAAGAAGAGGAATAGAGTGCTAGAGGATATAAAAGGTATATTCCTAGATGCACTAGAAGTAGAAGTAAATGAAAATCATTCTATTATAGACCAACTTGTAGACATAGTCCACAAGTTCAATACAGATTTAAGTGGTCAAGCAAAACTACTGCAGAAGGCAGAAAGGAAGTTTAAAAACAAAGTTCTAGAGAATGTTGCAAGAAACATTGCAATTGATCAAGTAAAGATAAATTCTCTCATTATCTCTCTAGAAACTATAGTCAATAATGTTGTATCATTATTTGTAAAGTTAAGTGATACTTCAAAATTCACAATGGAAATAAAGACAAAGTTGACAAAAATAGATACAGATCTGAAAGAAAGTGCAAATCAGTTGGCACTTAACCCTAGCTCAAGTTCAACACACTTTGTGAAAATCAAGTATCTCACACACATGCAGGAAGAATTTCTAAGTGAAGAAGCAAGGACAAGAGAATCTCTCACAGTTATGCAGAGTCAATTTCTTCCACACATGGATGTAATGCAGAAACGTCTAGCTCATGCCAAGACACTAATTCATGACAACAAATTTTTAGTTACAAAGCTTATGATGGAGCTATTAGTAGAGTTAAATATTGAATTGCACATCCTGAAGGTGTTGCAAGATAATTTGGACAACACTTTGTCTCAGATTTTAAAGGTACATAGTGATTTCCTATCCTATTTTTGTATTACCATATAGATATACTTTTGGAATTTGTGTCAAAAACAAGGGGGAAATGTATATATATTAAGGGAAAGTTATTGTATATACATATAAGGAAATGCATGTACAGTAAAGAAGTAGAGAAGAGATATATATGTAAAGTCACAAAAACAATTTTGGAAAATAAAAAATAGAGTTAGTTGTAACCGAGTAGCAGAGCAGTTTTCAAAACCTGAGAAATTACCCAACCACATGGAAAGGGGGAGTTTTGGCTTAGAAAAGGTTTTTGGATATGATAAGTGTTTTTGGTCACTAATGCCAAAGGGGAAGATTAATGACCTTATGGAAAGACATATTGTTAATTAGTGACAAAACACTTAAACATCACAGTGTTGACCAAGCTAGCAGTGCAACCTAAGTAGTTACATTGTAACTTGAGCAGTGGCAGTGTTGACCGAGCAGACAGTGGTAATTGATATTACCCAAGTATATAGAGTAACCCGAGTGCCAGATTTTAGTATGTTGCCCGAGTGACAGCATAATTCCTGAGTGCCAGTATATTTCTGGAGTGGATCATTGGACCTGAGTGACAGTTTTGGGATGACCTAAATTATATTGTTAGATATTAATTTATCTTATGAAATCTGACTTACAGTTACATTTGGTTTAGATAAGGTATAAATATAAAGTATTTTTTTATCCAAATGTGTGTGAATAGATGTGTAGAAGCATGTATTCTAATATGAAGTGGCAGATTGTTTAAGAGGCTAACAGTAGTATAAGGAACACCAGAGACTCATCCATCACATTTAGGTGATGTGTTTTATTTCATTGGAGCTTATTCAACAGGTCAGAGTTGCATTGAAGATCATCTATAGGTTCATCCTAACAGGTGCATCAGAAAAATCCTCCAACAAGGTGGACCTAACAGTCCTTCATAAATCTCCTAACAGAGTTGCATTACATAATTGTATTGTACTAAATCCTTTCACAAGGTGGACCTAATAGTCATTATTTCTCCTAACAGGGCAGGCCATCAGAAGTGGTCAATTGTAAGCTTTAACAAGCTAAATTTATATTGCAGTAATAAATCTTGTGGGTACCATCCCCACCCTAGTTTTACTTTCTATTTGGAGGTTTCTGGCTAAGAAAATATTGTGTCAAGTGTTGTGGATGTTTTATTGCTTTTCATTTCATGCATGCAATCAGATTGAATAATATAATAAAGGATTGAAAGGATTAAGTTTATTGGTTCCAGATTCACCCCTCCCCCCTCTCAATCACTTTGAGTCTACATATTTCCAACACATCAAAATAGGAATCTATTTCTATAGATTTTGTTAAGATGCACTTGAAATTAGGCTCATTAGCATAGACTAGCTGAGTGTGGCAAGATGAATGAGTCACAGTAAAGGAAAACATTGATTTTTTTTCTTTTTGAGTAGGTAAGAGAACTTAGTAGTCCCAGTTTTCATTAGCTTATACTTCTTACACCCAAGATTTGATTATTTTTGGGTGTGCAATATTAAATGAAGTTTTATTGGTTTCAGCTTGTGTTAGTTTTTGGTGTGTTTTATTGCTGTGTTAAAATGCCACCATTATGGATTAGTTAGTGTAGAACCTAAGGTGTATTAGTTTAGTGTTATTTTATTTCATGTAGAATAAATGAATGAGTAGATTATAATTTTTTTAAGGTGAGTTGTATTTAAGTGTTTGGGTTAATGGTGAGAGAATTTGTTTTTTAAAATGTGCCTATGTCATTGGGACTACCTAAATTGAAGAAGTTTGTTGAGATATCCATCAAGAAATTGTTGTTTTAATTTTGTGAACTTATTAATAGTATTTGGGAGGTTTTTGAAAAGAGGTCAGTCCCAAACAATGTGCAACCATAAAGTTGAATAAAAATACATTTTGTTAGTGGCATGTGTATTTTGTGCAAATGTCTAAATGCCAATTGTTGGTCCACTGAGAGCGGGGGTGAATCAGAGAAAACAAAACTCAAACACTTAAAGTTGAACTCACTGATTCACTCGATAATACTGAATACAATAGTAACCAAATCACCAAATAACTTAATAACTTAAACAAAAATAAATCTCATATATGTAAATCAATCATTCAAACTTAGTAACATATGATTAATATAGTTCAATCTAGGTATAACTCATTTAACACCAGATTTAACAAGAAAACGTAATCAGGGAAAAACCCTTGTGGGAATTATGACCCACAATAAAAATGTACCCTTCTGAAGTATGCTTGGTTAAGAAATTATCATGTTAAAGATTAAAAACACATTTTCTAAATGTGACCCTGTTAGGGGATTTACCTCAGATATGTTACGATCTTCACCTTGTTAGGAGTGGCCTTGTTAGAGGTCTTTAAACACTCTTTTGGAATGTCACCTAACTCTAGGTTTTACAAATAAGATGGTTAAATCCACTTGGTTAAGATATTTCTCTATTATAAATACTAATAAGCAATAGTAAAATTTGATCTGTAAATATAGAAACTAACTTTTCTTGTGTCATATCCTTTATTCTCAATTGAATACTCACATCACATACTCCATTTATATCTTTCTCAGACTCTAGATTCTTCAATCTCTTTTTCTTTATTCTTCTTGGTAAATGTTGTTCTTCAACTTCTTCTTCTTCTCTATTCAACTCCCCAGCAAAATCACACTTTGTATTCATATTTCTCATTCTTTATATAGACATACTTTTTCCTCTTAATATCTTTAATTATATTTTCCATAATTTTCACTTAGTTTTTCGATCATCTTCTTCATAATTCACAACTCGGTAAACCATTTCACTTTTAAATCAGAACTTGAACTTTTCTTAGAACCCTCACAATTTGGTTTAACCGCTTGATCTTCAGCTTATATCTTCTCATTGAATTTTCTTGTTTGTAGATCTTCTAAAAAACTTCACTTAATTCATATCCTCATCCATCTCATCATCGCTTTGCATTAAATTTGACCTTATCATCATTTATAGTCAATATCTTGTACTTGGTAAAATTTGCTTTGCAACTCGGTAATTGTCTTCATTCACTGCTCAATGTCTAACTCATCTTCGGTACTCGGTTCTTGAATTTCACTCGGTGTTCGGTAACTATGACCGACTCACATAAAATTCTATTGATTGACTCTGTCTAGCTCGGTAAAGTAACTCTTTCAGTCATAACTTTAACTCTTTTTAGTTTCTGACTTGATCAATCAATTGTACCGATTTGATAACATCAAATATATAGTAGCAAACAATTATATCATCATTACTTCATCATTTTCTAATCTTTATTTTTCATCCATTTAACTTCTCCTCTTAGGATATGGTAACATAATAAAAATTAGTTAATCAATTTCTTGACATCAATGACAAAACTACAACTGATCTAACCATTTCTACAATCATGATACTCCGTGTCACTCGGTCTTCATTATATCCATCATATCTTCTCATTTGATTAATAATCACCCTCTTTGACATTGATGGAAATCACTATAATAGTGTTATATAAATTGATGGTGACAACTCTCCAATACATAACTATACTTCCTTTGAGTTGATATTTCTGTTTCTACTTTGATCTCTAATCTGAACCTCCCTCTTGGATAAATATTTTGTTTATGTAGTATACATTCTCTCCCAATTCATCAATATCTCTATTGAGGATAAATGCCATCAATTCAATCTCTCCCTCTTTAACAACAATTCGAAAAAGTCATACTCTTGAAAACTTGTTCCATTAGTGGATTATACCTCACATGTACTCATAAATCATTACATACAAAAACATTTTCACAACAAAGGAATCACCTAAAGTGTGTCATACTAATATCAAGTTAGAAATAGATATTCTGATGAAATATATAATTGATGCAACATGCCTCATGCTCTTTAGTGAACATTGGATAGGGGAAGAACCCCTAATTTACCTCTAAGATACTCAAAAGAATATTTATGTAGTGGCTTTGTAAAGATATCAGCCAATTGTTCCTTTTAATTCACATATTCCAATATCACATTCTTCTCTTGAACTTGTTTGAGGTCAAGCAGTGATACTTGATAGGGGTGAACCCACAATAGTGGGTAACAATTGTTTGGAGGAAGTAATTCCTCCTAAAATTTGTGAACAAGTGGATTTAGTCAGGTACTTTTGATAGAAAGTACTTTCTATCAAAATTAATTAGTTTCTATCAAAATTCCTTGAATAAGGATAACTTGATGAGTTCCAATAAGTAATTACTTTCGATTGAAACTAACTAGTTTCGACCGAAAGTACTTTCTATCGAAATTCCCTGAGTAAGGGTAATTTGTAGAGGTTTACAAAATTCTACAGATTTCATGGATTTGGAGCTGAATCATAAGGCTCAAATGTAACAATAATAATACATCCTTTTTCATAAAAAAATTACTCCAAATGAGCTTTCTAATGATTATAGATTTGACATTTTTTGAGTTTATTAGGAATATGATTTTTGACGTTAATCAAATGTAGGTTTTTTATCCAATATAAACCTCTAAGTTTGACGTTCAATGAAAAATAGTAGAAAAGAGAAAAAAAAAATTTAAAATAACAGTGCTCTCCATCTTTGAGTCTACTTTTTATCAAAATAATAATAATTGAAATTTGATAAATACACAGTTATAAGCTATGTATTCAAGGTATGTCAAAATTATAGTTTAGTCAACTTCAAATGTTAATAAAATATACAATAATCATGATAATGTCGTCAAACCAATTGCATGCTTTCCATATGGATGTTAAAAAACTAAATTCGAAAGAATCACATTGATATCTATTTTTTTAAAAATGTCATGCTCTATGAGAACACTGTAACTCTATGAAAATGACTTTTCAGAAACATACCTATTTTTGTGGTAGAAAGAAAAAACCATTAAAATCAATTAAAAGAAAAATTGAAAAGTATATTTAGAATCTAGACAGAGAATGCTAAAATACTCTAGTTTACTTCATCTTTTAATTTCAAATGGTTTAACGGCAATATACATCCGAGTTTGAAAAAAAAAATTATAATGTAGAGTTCAGTGTCTGTTCAGGCAAAAAAGTGTAACCCACTATTGTGGGTTCACCCATATAAATGTGCTTGGTCTTTGAATGCATAATCAGGTTCTTTAATATATTAATAGCACTTGTATTATCACAAAAATAGTAACCTGATATATCTGATCTCTTCTTGCATACCTTCAATTAATTGTTTAATCCATACTATATTTGCACAATTCGTAGTAGTAGCAATATATTCTGCCTCGGTAGTAGACAGTGAAATGCAACTTTATTTCTTTCTCAGCCATGTAGCCAATATTTCACCTAGAAATAATGTGCCTCACTAGTACTTTTCCTACCATGAACATTTCCATCCCAATCTGCATCAGTATAGACTTGCAAATCAAAATTAACTCCTTTCTTGTACAATAAACTAAATTCTTTTGTGCCTTTCAGATATCTCAAAATTCTTTTTACTATAGACATATGTGTTTCATTTGGATCAGAAGAAAATATTGCAATAATCCCAATAGAATGTGCTATACAATGTCTGTTGTGAAAAACATATAGATATTTACCAATCATGGATTGGTAAAGAGTATTATCCACCTCTTGTATTTCATCCTCTTTTGATATTTTACATCGTGTTGCAACAAGCTTGGAATCTTCCATACCTAAAGTTTTGAGGATATCTTTGATATACTTATCTTGAGTAATATAGGTCCCTCTAGTAACTAATTGTATTTGTAGAACTAGAAAGAACTTAATCTCTCCCATCGTTGAAATTTCAAACTCTTTTCTCATTTAATCAACAAATCCTTTACATAAAGTGTCATTGCCTCCAAATATAATATCATCAACAAAAATCTCAGCAATTAATGCTTTGTTGTCACTGTCACACTTCAAGTAAACATTAATGTTATGACTTATTCTCTAAAATCCTATTTTGATTAGAAAAGAGTGCAATCTCTCATACCATGCTTGGGGTGCTTATTTCAGACCATATAAAGCTTTAAGTAACCTACAAACCTTGTTCTTGTTTGTGCTCTCAATGAATTCTTCAGGTTGCTCAATGTATACTTCTTCTTCAAGTATCCCATTAAGAAATACAGACTTAACATCCTTCTGATATACGTTGAATCCTTTGTAAGAAACATAAGCTAGAAGTATTCTAACTCCTTCCAATGTAGAAATAGGTGCAAAAGTATCACCATAGTCAATACCTTCTTCTTGTGCATAACCTTTGCAAACCAGGCTAGCTTTATTTCTGATAACTTCTCCATGCTCATTGAGTTTGTTTTTGAAAATCCATTTAGTACCTATAATATTTTTATCTTTAGGAATGGGCACTAATTTCTATGTCTTGTTCTTCTTAATTTGATCATACTCTTCTTTCATTGCTTTCATCCAATCTTCATTATCTAGTGCTTCTTTAACTTTCTTAGGCTCAATTTGAGATATCAAACATGTATTGTCTCTTACCTTGCTTCTATTCATCACTCCAACATCCTTATTTCCATTAATATTTCTCGGGGAATGGTGCATTCTCACATACTTTGCCAAAATAGGCTTGGAAGTTCTGGGTTCTTCAACATCAACATTCGGTTGTGGAACTCCTTGTTCATCTTCCTCTTCATTAGGTTCTCTTAGTAAGGTATCATGAACATCGGGTTGAACATATACAAACTTCTCATAATCCTTAGGTTCCTTCTTGCCATCTTCATCATTCCTTTCTGCAAATTCATCAATTCTTACATTTGCACTTTCCACAATCTTATTAGTAACCTTGTTCAAAAATTTGTAAGCTTTACTCCTAGTAGAATATCCTAATAATATTCCTTCTTCTCCTTTTAAATCAAACTTTCCTTCTCTAGGATCTTTTAGAATATAGAATTTTCTTCCAAAAAATTTAAAGTAACTGACATTAGGTTTGTGTTCATACCAGATTTCATAAGGTTTCTTTTTGGTAGCTTTCTTCATTTATACTTGGTTCAATGTATAAGAAAATACTCACAGCTTCTCTCCAAAAGCTATGTGAAATTCCTTTTTCAATCATTAGTATCCTAACACAATCAACAATAGATCTATTTCATCTATCAACAATCCCATTATATTATGGTGTCCTTATTGCTGACAACTGTCTCTTTATTCCATTCTCATTACAAAACAATGTAAATTCATCTGAAGTAAACTCACCTACTCTATAAGATCTCAGACATTTTAATTATCTTCCAATTTCTTTTTCAAATTGGGCCTTGTACCATTTGAACATTTGAAATGCATCAGATTTTTGTTTTAAAAACATTACAGACATCATTCTAGAATAATCATCCACAAGTAAAATAAAATATTTGTCTCCATAATAACTTTGAGTGCTCATGGGTCCACATAAATCAGTATGCACTAAATCCAAAATTCCTTGTGTAACATGAGTCTTGCTTGAAAAAATAGATTTAGTCATCTTACCCATCTAACATTATCTATTCATAGAATTCTTAGGTTTCTCTAATCTTGG
Source organism: Thuja plicata (assembly GCA_018584345.1). Taxonomy (NCBI): domain Eukaryota; kingdom Viridiplantae; phylum Streptophyta; class Pinopsida; order Cupressales; family Cupressaceae; genus Thuja; species Thuja plicata. Next base: position 241,738 of record MU228020.1, read on the forward strand.
TAGTCCTCTTACTCTATTCTTCTTACTCACTTTGAGTAAGTTGTCAAAATTAACATGACAAAGCCTTTTGTGCCATAACCAAGCATCTTCAACTTTAGCAAACAAGAAACTTTTCATATAAGTATCAAGATAAAATAAATTACCTTTATATTGTTCTCCAGTAGTAATCAGACTATTTTTCTTATTAAATACTTTCACCTTTCCATATTCAAATCCTAGTCAGTGACCCGCATTGTTTAACTGTGCAACACTCAAAAGATTATACTTTAAACCTTCAACCAAATAAACATCATCACATCTTGTATTATTTAGTATAATTATTGAATCTTTTCCTTTCATGGGATATGGAGCATCATTACAAAATCTAACAAATCCTTCATCATGCTTTTCCAAGGAAATAAACTTAAGCGTGTCACCAGTCATGTGATGTGAACAATCATTATCTATAATCCATGTTTCATTCTTAGTTACTTGTGATATTAGGGATTTTGGTTCTTCTTCATCCGAATAATCTTTAATAGAAACATAAACAACTTCTTTTCCATCATCACTATCAAAAGAATCATCATCACTTAGTCTTTCATTAGCAATATGAAAAGATTTCTTACCTTTATTTTTGTATTCTCTAAACCTCCTAAGTCTATGTTCTTTTTTTTCCTTATCTCTGTTATCTATACATTCCTCCTTATCTTGCTAAGAGTAGTTAGATGCAAAGTGACCGATTTTATCACAATTAAAATATTTCAAGGGTAACTTACCTCAGTATTTTCCTTTTCCTCTTTGTATCCTTCTAGCCAACAAAGCTTCAAATTATCTTTCATTCTCATCACATTTAGTAAATAACTCTTCGAGACCTTTAGTACAACTATAAAATTTATCACTAGCACTTCTCAAATATCCATCTCTAGCTACAGCTTCCCTAACTTTTCCAATCTTTATAATAGAATTAAATGTATATTCAATCTTATATGTAGCAGGCAAACTATTGCCAAAATCATTTAAATCAAATGCAATTAACTTACCAATAGTATCATCCAGTGAAAAACTCATCTTGGGAATAGATCTTATCTCTTATATAATAGATATACGAATATCATAACTTGGTAGTAGGGTTCTCAAAATCTTTCTTGTAACATCATCCTCTGTTATGATCTCACCAGCTCCTTTGATAGAATTAATAGTCTTCTTAGGTCCTGTACTATACTGTATTATGTTCTCTCCTTCTTTCATCAAAGTATAGAGTCAAATTTACCTCTCAAACTTTTTTCTTTAGCCTTCTAAACATGTTTATCTCTGCCATAGGTCAAAATAAGCTTATCTGTCATTTGTTTTGAAGTAGTACAACCATCAAGCTCATCATATTGATGGTTGGTAACTATAGAAGCAATATCAATCATAACTTATGTGTATTCTTTTTTTTTTGTCTTTACCCACTGATTATCAAAGGTGCATTAGTCAAGGCAACATATTCATTATTAAGAAAGTGAAATCCATATTCTCCTACTCTAGACACATGCAACATCATTCTACGTTTCCATGTAGAGAAATGATCCCTATTCACCTTTGGTACTTCCCTCTTATACATCTTTAGATCTTAACTCAGGTAATTTTAAACTTATATCTTCAGAGTAACTAGCTTTAATAACAATTGTTGGTCCACTAAGAAGGTGGGTGAATTAGAAAAAATCAAACTTAAACACTTAAAATTGAACTCACTAACTCACTTGGTAACACTGAATATAGTAGTAACCAAATCACCAAATAAATTAATAACTTAAACAAATCATCTCATATATGTAAATAAATCATTCAAACTTAGTAACATCAGATTAACATAGTTCACTCCAGATATAACTCAGTTAAAACACAATATTTAATGAGGAAACCCAATTTGGGAAAAACCTCTATGGGAATTGTGACCCACAATAAAAATGTACCCTTCTGAAGTATGCACAGTTAAGAACTTATCCTCTTAAAGATTACAAATTTTTTTTCTAAATGTTACCCTAATAGGGAGCTTACCTTAGATCTGTTAAGATCTTCACCCTATTAGGATTGGCCTTGTTAGAGGTATTTAAAAACTCTTTTAGAATGTCACCTAACTATAGGTTTTACAAATAAGATGGTTAAATCCACTCAGTTAAGAGATTTCTTTGTTACAAATACTAATAAACAACATTAAACTTGGATCTGTAAATATAGAAACTACCTTTGCTTGTTTCATCTCCTTTATGCTCAATTGAATACTGGCATCACATACTCCATTTATCTCTTTCTCAGATTGTAGATTCTTCAATATTTGTTTCTTTGTGTTGCTTGGTAAATGTTGTTCTCCAGCTTCTTCTTCTTCTCTTTTCAACTCGCCAAAAACATTACACTTTATATTCATATTTATCATTCTTTATATAGAGATACTTTTTCCTCTTAATTTCCTTAATTAGATTTTCCATCATTTGGGATTAGTCATTCAATCATCTTCTTCATAATTCACAACTCAGTAAACTATTTCACTTTTACCTCCGAAATTGAAATTTTCTTGGAACTCTCACAATTCGGTTTAACCGCGTGATCTTCGCCTTAGATCTTCTCATTGAATTTTCTCATTCATAGATCTTATAAGAAAATTAACTTAATTCATATCCTCATCTAGCTCATCATCACTTCACAATAAATTCGATCTTATCATCATTTATAATCAATATCATGTACTCGGTAAAATTTTCTTTGCAACTCAGTAACTGACTTCATTCACTACTCTGTGTCTAACTCATATTTGGTGCTCAGTGCTTGAATTTCACTTGGTGTCCAATAAATGTGACCGAATCACATAAAATTCAACTGATTGACTCTATCTAGCTCGGTAAATTAATGCTTTCAGTCATAACTTCAACTCTTTGTAGTTTCCGACTTGATCAATCAATTGTACCGATTTGATAACATCAAATATATAGTAGTAAAAAACTATATCGTCATTACTTCATCATTGTCCGATCTATATTTTTCACTCATTTAACTTCTCCTCTTCAGATATGATAACATGATAAAATCAATTAATCATTTTCTTGACATCAATAAAAAAAAATATCGGATCTAACCATTTCTACATTCATGATACTCAGTATCACTCGGTCTTCATCATCTCCATCAGATCTTCATCAGTTGATTCATACCAATCAACTTTGATGAAAGGAGCATGTAGTATACCTGATTTGTTGTAAGGGGTGCATGGTTAGTTGTACTTCACACCCTAGAGTTTTTTGGTTTAACATATTGATGAGACATATATCAGAAAATGAGTCCTACTGAACTAGAGAGTACAATGGTTGGGTACCCATGTATCTCGGTAGATGGATTTCTTTTGAAATATACTTAATAATCAGTTTTGATGCAATTACAAAAGGAGAAAATCCTAGAGTGATGATGTTTTCCTTTTTATGATGGTTTGTGGTCATTAAAACTAGTGTGTGTCTGGTTTGTGGTAATCTGAAACCACTTTTTGAGAGGTTCATGGTAATTTGAAACCACTTGTGTACGATTTTTTTGGTTGGCCAAAACCACTTGAGTGCAAAGGTTATGGTGATCTTGAAACCATTTGTATAAAAGGTTTTTCCTTATCCAAAACCACTTGACTGCAAAGTTTATGGTGAGCTTAAAACCGCATTAGAATTGTATCAATTTTGGGTAAGCCATAAAAACCCAAAGTATTTATGACAAGGGGAAGCAGTATGATAGATATAATTATATAAGTGATTGTAAATGGGTACCAAACAAGGCTATAAAAAACCCATTATTTCTATATTATGGTGGATATCTAAAACAATTGGATAATTAATTTATGAGCATATGTTATAAAAGCTAAATTAATTATTGGTGAACATTGTCAACATAGACTAGTGTAACATGCACTGACCCAACCACCTAAACAGTCTAACCACCCCATGAAATTTGTGTTGCATCTACCCAAAATAAATATTATTTCTAACTCTATGACTTATAATTTATGATGTATTTCCTATATAATAAATTAATAAGAATGCAATCTTAGAGCTCATGTTATAGTTTTCTCCTTTATACCATGGTTTTATTTCAGTGCATTGATTTGAACATATGCACAAGAATGCCAGTATTATCCAATGGATATATAACACCACTAAGGAAAGAGACCTTAGAAAAATATGAAAGCGAGATTATAGGATCTCTTGCACAATAGTGAATCATAATGATGAAACCACAACAAGGAGAGTGAGTTCCAAAGAGTTGAAGGAATGAAACACAATACACCACTTATAGTATAGTAATTTAATATTAAATTAGACATTAAAAAACTAATCAAACTAATAATATTGGTAATCTAATCTAACTGTGAATACATAAAATATAATGAATTAAAAGTGTATTGAATTTAATGTTGATTGCTTACTTTGAAGTAGAGTACATACAGAAATAAATTGAAAAAGTAAAGTTGTTAGAATTTATGAAGCTACCACTAACTACAGATCAAAATAGTGGAAAACAAAGCTAAACCAAGAGATAAATAGTCCACTATAAGTGGACCACATATTATGCATTAGATCTTTGCTAAACTAAACCTAAAATGCTAAACTTGAAAAAGCCAACCCTATGCTCATATGTAGCTTCTTAAGTACATTTTTTTCTTTAGTTTAAGTAGTTGAAGTGTTCCCATGCAAAATTTCAATCAAGTGAAAAGGATACTTTAGAATCTCTCCCTGTTTTAGTAGAGAAGTTATAGTTAAGGAATTGAAATTGATCTTTAGAAGAAAATGTGGGGCTGGAAATAAGTAGCAACAACATTGATTCAAAAATTCCATGTGGCCAAACAAATTTATTTTTCTCCTTTTTATTGTCTCCCATTTTCTGACTTTTATCTGCAAAATATATTAATACTAATTTTACTCAAAAATACAATTAAAGATAAAATAAGGAGTGAAATTAAATATCTAGAGGGTCAATAACTCCACAAATTATTCCTCAAAAATTTTAGTAGTGGCTGATAGCCAAAATAAGCTAAGAAGTCACATGGGGCCCTTCCCTAAGACTATCTAAAGATATTGCAATAGAATGTGGTTTATTATGCAAGTAAAAAGGAATCAGTTAACTGGAATTTCTTTTGATGATCATGCAAGCCACCATAAAAATTTAGGGAATAATTGAAGTGCCGTCATGACTAGAGTGTCTTTGCAATGCCATTGAGCACGTATCTTCAATCTTTCCTTGGATGAATAGTAGGGATGACACCCAACTATGTTTTTGTAATAAGATTATAATAAATTATTTTTCATGAGGAAGTTGGACTAACTCTTATGTATTTATTTTGTAAATTTTTTGCATCTCTTCATTCATAACATCAATTCATACTTTTTATTTAACTACTTATTCACATATGGGCGAACCCACAATAGTGGGTTACACTTATTTTCCTGAATGGACACCGAACTCTACATTTTTAAAAAAACTTTCAGATTCAGATGCATATTGCCATTAAACCGTTTGAAATCAAAAGATGAAGTAAAATATAGTATTTTAGGATTTTCTATCTAGATTCTAAATATATTTTTTTTCTTTTTTTTGAATTGATTTGAATGGTTTTTTTTTCTCCCACGAAAATTGCTCTCTGCTCTTATACATTTCCTTATTGCTCTCTACTCTTATATCATGTTGATGGATCACGGACTGTGATCCGAAAAGTTGATGCTAAAAAACATACACAATCTAAGCCATAAATTCAACTCTAAACTGCTATGTTGCTGAAAACATCATTTTGAAAGAGTTACATTCACTTCATAGAGCATAACTTTTTTTCTAAAATGGATATCAATGTGATTCTTTCAAATTTAGTTTTGTCACATCCATACGGAAGACATGCAATTTTTTTTAAGAAATTATCATGATTATTTCCTATTTTATGAACGTTTGAAGTTGAGTAAACCATAATTTTGACATACCTTGACTACATAGCTTATAACTTGTTGTGTATTTATCAAAATTCAATTTTTTTTGATAGAAAGTAGACTCGAAGATGAAGGGAAGTTTTATTTTCAAAAAAACATTCTCTTTTGTAGTATTTTTTATTGAAAATCAAACTTGGAGGTTTATATTTTATAAAAAACCTACATTCGATGCATGTGAAAAAACATAGGCCTAATTAATTCAAAAATTGTCAAATCTATATTTATTAGAAAGCTCATTCAGATTAATTTTGTGATGAAAAACTATGTCTCCTTATTCTTCCATTTGATCCCTGCATGCGTTTGATCCCCGAAGCCATGAAAACGTTAGACTTGTGTCAACCTCTGTAAATGGCCTCTAATCAGAGACTTTTGATAGAAAGTAGTTTCAATCAAAACTAATTAGTTTCGATTGAAACTACTTTCTATAGAAATTCCTTGAATGGAATTGACCTTAATCAAGGACTTTTGATAGAAAGTACTTTCTGTCGAAATTATTTTCTAAATCCGCTTGCTTTGTGAATTTCAAGAGGAATTGTTTCCTGCAAAAAATTATTACATACCCACTATTGTGGGTTCACCCATATAGTAGTTTTATTCAAAATTAAATATAAAAATTAGCAACTGATCATTTGATCAGCTGGTCCTTAATCTCATGATCAAGAATATTTTTGTAATTCTATAAAAAATGGTTAAAGATTCATTTGTGTTCTTATTATTGTGTAACAATTCATGTGTGTTCTTTTATTTTTCTTTATTTGAGAAAATAATTTGTTTGGTTCAATCACTACAAAAAATTTCCCTATATCATTATTTACGAAGGAGACCAATTTATCAATGTTTTATATCATCCAGAGAAAGGAGAGCTAAGAGGCACTTACAGTAAAGAAAGGTTGAGACTCAAACTGAGGATCACCCAAATGTCTGAAGAATGAATAGAGTCATAGCAAGAGTAAGTTGCACAAATTACTATGTATTATTTTTTTCAATTTTATGCATCTCTTTATTCATAGCATCAATCTGTACTTGTTCTTTAATTGCTTCATCATACACAAAAGGTTCATCCTAAATCAAACTAAAAATATATATATATATATATATTGAAAACTCAATTCACATTAGAGCTCCTCTCATAAATGTCATTCAAATATCGTACCTTTTGTGAAGATATTTGACTTGATAATATACTATAACAATTACTAGAAGATGTGATATCTAGAGAGCTTTTAGGGCTCATGTTTGACTTATCAATGGAGGTTAATATTTACTTGAACTTGTGGGGAGAGGAGGAACACGGCTATCTTTAATACCAATAATGAATGGTGTGGTTTTTTTAACACCTTTCTCCTATTTCCATACTCCCCTTCATCAAATATAATATTTTGACTACTAATTCATTTGTTTGTGTTGGGATCATAGAATCTATACCCCTTGCATCAAAATATCTCACAAAGATACAGTGTTAGAATTTTTCATGCAATTTATTTTTCTTTCAAGATATAGAACATGAACATATGCAAGACAACCAAATGCATATAATTATGCAATGAGAGGATTATGAACACTAGATGACCACTCCAAGCTCCCTTTGGACTGGAATTCTTGACCTAACTTGGTAGGGCTTCTATTCAGAATATAGACTACAATGACTTTTGCTACTCTCCAATAGTAGTTGGGAATATTTTTAGGACTGCAACATGGTTTGTGACATTTCCATAATAGTATAGTTGTTCCTTTCCTGAAACACCTTTATATTAGGGATATAGAATGTAATAAGACATCTTTTAATATTAGTAGTGCTAAAAAAATTAGCAAATTAATTTGAAGTAAATTCTCCCCCTCTATAAATTCTTATTATTTTTGAAAATTCCAAATTTTCTATTCTTCCAAGGCCTTAAAGTTCTTGAAGCATGCAAAAGCTTCATATTTCTACTTGAGAAAATAAATGCATGTATGGCATAAGAAATCACCAATAAATATAAAAAATATAGATTATTATCTAATGATTTCTCTTGTATGTCACCATAGATGTGAGCATGCACAAGCTCTATAGGATATTTTTCCTTCCATGATTTTTTCACCACAAATCTATCTCAATACTACTTTCCAAGGGCACATCTTGAACTAACTTTTTTTTCTTAAATGGTTTCAAGTCCTCTAGCCATGCTCTTCTTGTGAAGCTAACTTAGTCCTTTAAAATTTAGATGATGATATATTGGTGTCATAACCATGAAACATCTATTGTTTCATTGAAGACATCTATCTTAGTATAAACTAATGTGAGGAAAGATTATATCCATTGTCATTCAAGTATTTGATACAACATGATGGTTAGCTAATTTATCAAAAACATTACAACAATCATCTTCAAGAACAATCTTATATTAGTTTTTTCTACAAGCTTCCCAATACTCAAAATATTATGCTATAACTTTGACACATGCAAAGTGCCATGAATAAATGTAGTTTTGGATTTCTTAGTTTTCACTATAAAGGTACCTTCTCCCAATACATTAACCTCATTATCATTTTTAATTTTTTCTTGAACTCTTAAAAAGTTATTTAATATGACAAAAATATTAAATTTAATATCAATATATTTCCACAATCCATGAAAGTAATAGTTTATGCTTCTGGACTTCATTGTGTAATTTTTTTTTTTGTGTAAATATTTTGGATCACAGTCTTTAATCTATCATCAGAATAAAAGAGAGTATAAAGAGAAATAAATGGTCAAGTTGTAGATCTAGCCCCAAGTAAATAAGTAGAGAGGGACGGAATAGCTTGCAAAATGAGGTAAGGTCAAAATGCAAAGAGGAGAATTGAAGGGCTAAAAGCCACAAGAACAAAAACAAAGACAACTAGAAGAGAAAGATAAACCCAAAAAAAAAATAAAGAAGCAAACTAAAAATAAATAAGAGAACAAAAATAGTAAAAGAAAGAAAATAATAATAAATAAAAACAAAAATTTAGACAATAAATAATTTCAAATAAAAGGTGGGAGGATAAGAAGAAAATAAAATAAAAAGAATAATAAACAACAACAATTAAAAATAATAATAATAAAAGAGAAGAAAAAGGAGAGAAAATTAAGAAATAAAATAATATAAATGATTAAAAAATAAACACCAAAAAGAAAAAGAGAAATAAAGATAAAAATAAATAAAGAAAGTAAAACTAAAAGCCAAACAAAACAAAGAACTAAAAAAAATGACCAAGAAACATAAAAAAAAGGAATAATAAAAGATTAAGAAAAATTAAGAACAAACTATTTTTATTCTCCACCCTTAACCTAAAATAAGAAAATAACACATAAAAAAAACTGAAAGAAAGAAAAAAAAAATCTTAACTAATTAAATATCAAAAGATTAAATAAAATGAATAAAAGATACAAAAAACAAAAAAAATAAAGAAAATTTTAAATAATAAGAAAAATGACAAAAAATAATAAAAAGGGGAGGCTACAAATTAAATAAAGGAGAAGACCCGTTGGAGAAGAAAGAAAGAACTTAAAAATAAATAAAAACAAAATTCAATAACAATAACAATAACAAAGAAATGAAACCAAGAAAAATTAAAAGATTGAAAAAAAAAAGCGTAGAAAAGAAACACAACCCAAATCAAGGAGATGGAAAAATTAAAAAAAAATTCAAATGCACAAATAACAAGGTAATAAAAGAAGACCACCTCAAGCACTAGAAATCAACAAGAAAAGGGTAGGAAAGTAAACCAAGCAACAAACAACAAAGGAAAAAACAAAAGAATCCAAAAATAATAAATACAAAGGGAGGAGGATAGGTAGGGTCAAAAAGGAGGGGAAAGGGGAGGTGAGGGAAGGGGAAAAAATCCAAAAAAGAGAATAAATAAGGATGAGTCTAGGAAAGAGGAAGAAGAAGGCCTAGGGGGTCAAAATGGAAAGATAAGAGTAGGGAAGGGAGAGAAAAAAGGGGAAGAGAAGTAAGCCTAAGTGGAAAGGCATGGAGGGGGAGGACCAAAGATGGGATTGGGAGCATCAAGGATGAGGAAGAGATTTATGGTGGTTAATGATACTAGCAAGTAAATTTTTCGATGGCGTACTAAGTTCACACCCTTCATTGTGATTGAGGTTAGTGAGATGTTTTGTTTTTTTTCAATGGCTTGCTTTACTTTTCTCCTGAATAATTTGTCTTCTTTACACATGATTTCTATTTTCACTAAACACATATGTTGTTTTGTATATGCAAAATGATAAACAAGGGCCAATTTAAGGGCACCCTCATGTCTAATATTGACTCTGTTCTCTTTCATTCTACTATCAAAAGACAGACATGTTTCACATATAAAAGGAATGTTACATGACCACATCACTTCAAAGACTCCAAATTCACAAAATATTTCCTGAGATTCTTTAAGAGAGTGAGTACATATCTTCACCAAGGAGAAGGGTTTGAAGGTACAATAAAATCCTTTTTGGGAGAGGATTTCAAAAATTTAATAAGACATACATTCAATGAAAGAAAGGAAGATGGTAAATAGATTAGAGGCATGATGAAAGATAAATATGGAATTGAAAAGGTATTTTCTTTGGTTGAGGGCTCTATCAATTTTTTTCCAATATACCTATTAAGTCTAAAGATATGATAAATATGGGTCAGCTCCTGGTCTCGGGTGTCTTCATAAAAACACAATAGGCCTCCATGGCTTTGGTTTGAAGGACCTTAAATTTTTGATAAGGGTGGTGATGTGAGGAGGAATGAAGATAAAGATAAGTGTGTATGCTTTTTAGTTCACATGGAATCCCAGGGGTGTTGGCAAGTAATAAATTTTGTGTAAATGTGATTTACTTTTTCATTGTCATTTATGGCAACACATCTGGGTTTCAAATCGATTTCAGTAAAGATAAGTTTTGATGATTTAGAAATCGAGTAAGTGTAGAAGCAGAGATACAGAAGTGTTTTGGATGTCGAAGATCGAGATTGATGATTTAGGGAAAGAGAGCTTAGAGGAAGATAGTATGGGGTGTGTATGACCTCCACCTAAGATCAATTTGGTTTTCGTTGAGTCTATGGTGAGTTAGAAAGAATTGAAGACAAACAAACACCAGCTGAACAACAAAACAGAGCAGTTTGACAGTAGCAAAGATTGAGGGAATATGGCTTGGACTCCAGACTATCAAAGTTGTATTTTGGTTGTTGATAACCTCCACATTGACTATGCAAGAGCACCAACTGTGCATTTGATATTAACTATATTAAATGTATTTTTTATTGAAGGTTGACTTAGTAATATTTTTAATATTCATATTGAGAGCAGACTTTGTAAAGTTATGAGATATATATGTAAGATCTTTTTGATAAAGATATATGTTGGTTATGGTGGTTAGTGGATAGTTGGATGAGTTGTTGAGTGAATAGCAGAGCAGAGAATGACAGAGATCATTGAAGAAAAATAAAAGAACTATCTAAGAACCAATATTGCTTGGTTTTGTTCATGACTGAGAATAGTTTGTAACCTAAATTATATTGTAAGAGTTGTAAGCTCAGTTGGCCCCTAACAGGGTGTTGTGAATCTTTAACAAGGTTGTAATTCCTTTAACAGGGAAATGTGCTATGTAATATTCATCTCCTAATAGGGCTAGGTATCCTTATAGGGACATTGTACTTTAGTACATGCTTATGGGAACCATCCCCACCGGTGTTTTCCCTTGGCCAGGGTTTCCTTGAAAACAAAATATGGTGTTATGAGTACTGTGTCATTTGATTATGTTCTTTTCTTTACTATAAGTTTATGGTTGATATTTAAATGGTTAAAGAATTTAATCAAGTGCTATAATAATGATTCACCCCCCTCTCAGTATTATCCAATCCTAACAATTGGTATCAGAGATTTTGTCCCTTGGAGAGAAAGTTTAACAACTTGAGGGAGATCGGAATGGATTTGGACAGTTTGCAAGAAAACTTTGATGTTGCACTTGAAGACCTTGACAAAGCAAAATTAGAGAATGGAGAGTTGAGATTCAACATGCGAAGATAAGAGAAATTCATAAAGAAACTCAAAGATCAACTTGAGCTTTCCAGAAATCAAAGACAAGATCTTGTGGTCTAGATAAAAGAGGATTCAGATGAAGACAATTCAAATCAGATGAAGCAACTAAAAGAAGAGAATGAAACTCTGAAACTTGAAAATAAAACTATGGCTAAAGAAATACAAGTACATAAGGATGCAAAGAAGAAAGTTGAAGAAGATTTAAATAGTGCATTAGATCAAATCAAGAATGAGGTTGACAACTACAAGAACAAGAATTTGCAAATGGAAAAATACAATCATATTATAAAAGGTGAACTTGTTGAAGCAAAGAAACACATTGAAAAACTTCACACCAGCAATGATTTGATTGATGAATAGAGAGACAAATAGAAACCTAAAGGTGATTTGACTGGTATTGGCCTCAATGAAGATGAATGTTCAAAGAATCAGGAAGAGAAATCAAATGAGAAGACTGATGCTGAGAAACCTTCTATTGAAGAACCTAAAGAGAAGATCAGACCCTTCAGAGGTAGATGCTTTGGCTGCAATGGATTTGGACACATGAAGAGAGACTGCATAGGTAATGCCCCTTTTAGAAGTTTTTATGGTTGTTTTTTTAACTGTAATGGATATGGGCACAAGAAAGTAGAATGCAGAAAACCTAATCAATCAGGATATAGACAAGACAACGGAAGAGAATCTATAGTGAAACCTACATGCTACAAATGTAACAACATTGGACACATTGAAAAGTACTATAAGTTTCAATTCAATCAGGAAAGAAGACCTCCTATGTGTTACAAATGCAATAATCCAGGACATATAGGAAAAAAAGTTCAGGTATAATGGATCACACAACAAAAGAGTACCACCTCCTATGAAGTCACAGAAGAATGAAAATGATATTGGTAAGAGTGTTGCAGATTTGAAGAGTGATTTTGAAAGTTGTTTTAAGAAGGCAGAAGATAGAAACAATGGTAAGATATGGAATATCAAAGAAACAAGTGAGACATAAGTTCAGGGAGAGTCAATAGAGGCTAGTGGATCTTCGCCTAATGGTAGAAAAACAAAATCGACCTAATTGGCCGATCATGGCCATAGGAGAGCATTGGATATAGACATCAGAATATATCCTGCCCCAAAATTCATGGGTTGATATCGATTGAGCTTGGGTATAAGCTTGGCAAAAATCATGAAATATACATCTAAGTGCACAACATTGGCTGACACATATATTTTGTTCGTGAGATCTAACAACTGACTGGACAGTTTTAAGTAAAAGTGAAATTCATGACTTAAACTTGTATAAAGCACCATTTGATGACCTATCTCTTTACCATTTGACAAAGAGAGAGCTAAGGAGAGCAGAGAGAAGAGAAGTTCAAACTATTCTACATTGGTCATGCATGATCGATTGAACGATAAACTCAGAATTCAATGGAAGAAATTTATTTACATCATCTAGCCATGGATGCACCTGTTATTTTCAATTTTACAGATCGACCTAGGTATAATTTTAAGAAACATCCATTCAAATAATGTGTAGAGGATCCAGAGGGAGCATGTTCCCAAACCTCGTATGGCGTGTTACACGTAGAAGATATTAGGGCTTACATACATTGCAAATATGATATACTAGGAATTGATGATAAATCAACTGAGATGGAGTATATGACTAATAATGGAGTCATGAGAGAAGAATACAAACATATTAATCAACGGAGCATAATGAAAATTCTGGATTTATGCGAATTCAATGAAGATGAATGGTTCAAGATACTAGTAACTAGGGTTCATGACTAGTTTATCTAGATTGGTGATCAACCTATGAAGATTTGCAGTGACCTAATCCATGAAATCACTGGATTGGACAACACCAGAGTCATCCCTATTGTAGAAAAACATGTGAAGAAAGAATTTGAAACCCTAATTAATTCCAAATGGGACAGACGAGCAATTACTGTAAATGAAATATTTTAGCAAAATGTAAGATTGATTGCGATGATACTTGGGTACAAATTATACTACAATAGCAGACCTAACTTTGTATCTGTTGGGGTAATCATGATGGCATGGAGAATGGTGAAGGAAAATGTAAAGTATAACCTATGTGAAGTTCTGGCACAACAATTATTTGAGAATGTGAAGATAGTGAAGAAGGACAGAATGAAAACCTTCAGATTTGGTTCATGGGTATGTGCAAGATCATGGTATGCCAAAAAGTGGCGATGTGAAAAACAAGTCCCGATTGGTAGACTGGTTGAAAAATATCTATAACTTTCAAATGGTATAACATTTTTTAAATCTGAAACATGTGTCACATTATATGCTTCACCTACTATAAGAAAAAAACAAAAAAATTCAATTTGATTAAGTTTAGACTATGTAAAGGTGGCCAGACACGGGAGTTTTTATATTCTGGAATAATTGTAGAAGAAAAATTATAATAAATTATTTACTCATAAAAAATTATAAAAAAAATATGCGTCACATCCAGACACGATTCTACTACTTATATATAGAATCTAGTAAAAAGATATTATCATTTTATTGTGTTTAAGGTGGTCAGACATACACCTACTTCTTATCTTTTTACTCCTAATTGATAGACTGATTGAAAAATAGCTATAGCTTTCAAAAAATATTACATTTTTGAAATCATAAACATGAGTCACATTCTATGCTTTTCCTACTACAATAAAAAATAAAAAGTTTTCAATTTGATGAAGTTTACACTAAGTTAAGGTGGTCAGACACGAAATTTTTTATATTCTGGAAAAGTTGTAGTAGAAAAATCATAATTAATTATTTACTTAGAATTTTTTTTATAAAAAATATGCATCACATCCGAACATTCATCTACTACTTATATCTATAATCTTATAAAAAAATATTATCATTTTATTGTGTTTAAGGTGGTTAGACATATAGCTACTTCTTATCTTTTTCCTTAAATTTTCATATTACTGCATATAAATTTTAAATTTCAGCATATAGAATATATTTTTTTTAAAATGGCTTGTAGAAAAGAAACTAAATTCAATTTTCTACAGATTCTCTTCTTACACATTTTTTATATAAGATTGATAACTTGTTCAAAATTT
This sequence comes from Thuja plicata, assembly GCA_018584345.1. Taxonomy (NCBI): domain Eukaryota; kingdom Viridiplantae; phylum Streptophyta; class Pinopsida; order Cupressales; family Cupressaceae; genus Thuja; species Thuja plicata. The sequence goes on from MU228020.1 coordinate 256,814, forward strand.
TACGTCAATTTTCCTAAACCTGATTTTCTAAATTTTCATTGCCACTTAAGGACTTGGTTTGGCATACCATGATCCTACACATACCCTCATTGCTGATGCATATGTTCATTCATATTGAGCACAAATTTCCTGGCTTACATCCTAGTGGTTGGAAATATGGAGTACCTACTGGCATTTTAATTTCATAGATCTACAAGAGACAGAATGCTACTTGGGTTGATGGTGAACTATTTGGTATGATCAAGATCCTACAGAGACAGATGAAAAATAGATACGGAATACATGAAGACATTGTTGAAAAGTACAAAGATGCAATCTATTTCATGGTTGAAATTGATTGTGTATTCTTTGTAGAAGTTATACCCAGAAAGAAATGGTGTTATTCCATGGGTTATGAAGTAAGTTCTGAGGTACTTACCATGCAAGTAGAACATGTCGTTGCATCAGAAATTGATACAATAGAGGAAAGATGGGGAACATATGAGGAAAATTCAGCAAAGGTGAGTGAAGAAGATACTAGAGGTCTGAGGAAGAGAAATATTAAGAATCTTGTACATGAATGTGGAGTAAAATCTGGGTTGACAAAAGAGGAACTAAAAGAAGTCAAAATGAAGATGACAGAAAGATCACTTGGACCAGCAAGTGGAAGTACTACAGCCCCTCCCACTCCTGAGGTAATCATGGTAGACATTGCACCTCCTCCTCAATAACAAACAATACAAGCTGAAAACATCACTTCTAGAGTAACAAGATCAAGCATGCAAACATCACCTAAAGAGAAGAGCACAACAGGAGAAGATAAGAAAGTAGAAAAACACATATGGAAACCTGACCTGAAGATGCTAGAGAAGAGAGCATTAGAAAAAGGAAAATTGGTCACAATTGATAAATACTATAACAGGTATGAAGAAGCAGACAAGCTTAAAATTGAGGACATTGTAATTGAACACTTACTTACTTTCAAGAAGACACTTTTAGAATTGAAGGAAGTATACCCATAGACTTATATGGGAGATTGGAGATAAGAAAACATGTAGCACAAATTGAAGATGATACAATCAGGAACAAAGAAATTGATAACATGATTCCTATGATATCAGTACAAGAAAGGGACAAAATATACAAGGAACTAAAACCTCTATTAAGGACCAAGGTGAGATTATTGAAAATCATTGAAAGGAAATATCATGAAGTCACTGAGGAAACTTAGAAGGCACTAGAGAAGATACTGATGAGTACTACTTCTAACAAGCCATCACCTCCTAAGACCACTTCGCCCACACAATTGGGAATGGGTTAAAGATCAAAAGCAACAGAGATAACTGCTGAGAAGAGCGAAGTAGATCCACCACCAAATTTCTATGTTTCTGGTGTGGCAGTAACTCTTGACACCTCTCAAAATGAAAAGGACCCTTTTTCAGGGAATATGGACACTTCTATAGAGTGGATGAAGCTGAACAAAAGAAGGAAGAGGAACAAAAGAAGGAATAAGAATAAAAGAAGGAAGAACAATAGAAGGAGGAAGAAGAATAGAAGACAGATCAGAAAGAGGATGAAAAGAAAGAGGTAAACACATCATCCATTTCATTGTTGGCAAGCAGAGATGTAAATGTTGGCAACATGGATGAAGTTGAATTAGTAAAATTGACATTTACTGCTTTGAACAAAGCCAAGGAAAGATTGGAATAGAAAGGAAAAAAGAAGGTAAAATTAATTACTAAAGCAATTGATACTGTAAACAAATTGCTTCTAGTACCTATTGTTTTCCAGAACAAAGATGACATTGAAAATATGAGAATTACACTTGATGAATTTGATGGGCACTGTGAGAACTTATTGAAGATAACGGACAAAAAGGCAGAGAAGACATACTCAGAGAAGAAGCTAATAGCAGTTTACAAATCTATCACATGGGACTTAGGCATTGTGAAAACTTGCTTGAAAAATGCAAGGAGTTGCATTGGACATGGGAGAAAATTGTTTATTTATTGTATGAATCCAATAAGGCATGTTCAGAATGTAGAAGACATTATTGCCAAAGAGAGGGAAACTTTGAAATGTATGATGGATGGTTGTGAAACATCTTCACAATCCACAACAGAGTTAGACAAAGAAGTCATAAGGATTTTGGGTAAAATCGGTGTATTAGATAATGAGAAAGGGAGAGTATTGACAAGATTTAATTCGCTGAAGAGATTTATCACTCCTAAGTTATCAATACTTGAGGTTCATCTCTCAGACTTGGAGAAAGTAATAGATTCAATGGATAAATCTATGCCCACGGCCTTGAAAGAAGCTGAGACCACATCATTTTCACTGAATGGCTTAATTCGCATTAGCCAAATTTTGTTCAAAACATGGACTACTAAAGTGAAGATCTTGGAAGATTCCTTTTAGGATATTCTAAAACTGGTGAGCAAGAACTAAAACCTATTGTTGTATATGCACCTTTGTCATTATTTTCAAAGGGGGAGAAGAGAATAAAAAATAAATAAATAAATATAGATATATCTATATATATAATAAAAATTATATAGGAGAAGAAAAGAAAAGAAGAAAAAGAAAGGAAGATTATAGAGGAGACAGATTTGTTGGAACACTTATTCATTTTTTTGTTAAGTGTTGCCATCAATGCCAAAGGGAGAAAATATTGGAAAGTAATCAATTTTCTATAAATGTGATTTACTTTTTGGTTTTCATTTATAGAAACACATCTGGGTTTCAGATCGATTCTAGTAAAGATAAGTTTTGATGATTCAGAAATTGACTAAGTTTAGACGCAGAGATACTAAAGTGTTTTGGATCTCAAAGATCAAGATCAATGATTTAGGGAAAGAGAGCTTAGAGGAAGATAGTATGGGGTATGTATGACCTCCACCTAAGATCTATATGGTTTTGGTTGAGTCTACAGTGTGTTAGAAAGAATTGAAGACAGGTAAACTGCAGTAGAACAACGAAACAAAGCAGTTTGATAGTAGCAAAGATTGAGGGAGTATGGCTTAGACTCTAGACAATTGAAGTTGTGTATTGGTTGTTGATAACCTCCAAATCGACTATGCAAGAGTGCCAACTATGCATCTTAAATTTAATATATTAAATGTATTTTGTATTGAAGGCCGACTTAGTAATATTTGTAATATTCATATTGAGAGCCGACTTTGTAAAGTTATGAGATATATATGTAAGATATTTTTGATAAAGATATATGTTGGTTATAGTGGTTAGTGGATATTTGGATGAGTTTTTGAGTGAATAGTAGAGCATATAATGATAGAGATCATTGAAGAACAATAAAGGAACTATCTAAGCACCAGTGTTGCTTGTTTTTGTTCATGACTAAGAACACTTTGTAACGTGAATTATATTTTAAGAGTTGTAAGCTCAGTTGGCCCCTAACAAGGTGTTGTGAACCTTTAATAGGGTTGTAATTCATTTAACAAGGAAATGTGCTATGTAATATTTACCTCTTAACATGGCTAGGTCTCCTTATAGGAACATTATACTTTAGTACATGCTTGTGGGTACCATCCCCACCAGGGTTTTCCCTTGGCCAGGGTTTCCTCAAAATCAAAATATGGTGTTATGAGTACTGTGTCATTTTCTTATGTTCTTTTCTTTACTACAAGTTTATGGTTGATATTTAAATGGTTGAATAATTTAATCAAGTGCTATAATACAGATTCAGCCCCCCCTCTCAGTATTATCCAATCCTAATAAGGGGAACATTAGATTTTCAGATGACATGGACATCAAGGAAAGGAAGTTCATTATTATACTCTAATTAAGTGGTGAAGGAGATGAAAGGGTTAATGTTATTAAAAGGTGGGATTTGGAATCCTCTAACTTGTCTTGGCCATTGTGCCAATGGACATTGGTTTCTTCAACATACTTCTTCCACCCTTGTAAAGGTGTTAATCCCTAAAGTTCTATTGATGATTAGTGACCCACACTTAGTCATTTACTTAGGCAATTTTTGTTGGTTATCATTGTGGCCAAGATAAACATTCAAGGCGGAGCAACATTGCCAAGAAATTTTTAAGTTTCCTAGTTACATCATGCCGAGCCGAGTAGAATATTAAGTGTTGAGTGTCAGAGATGTGTTGTGCCGAGCAGAACAGTTTTTTGCATACATGTCAGGATTAATTCAAACTTTGATGTAATCAGTTAAGGCTGACTTGTATGAGATCTGAGCTGACATTTGTACACATTTAATATTTTTCTACTGAGTTACTTTTTCATTTAATAGTTTTATACTATTCATGGCATGGAGCCAATCAAGAAATCAAAATGCATTGGAGGTATAAACAATAGATCTTGATCGTTGATCTAGATCTCGCTGCCAGATGCGAAAAGATATAATAAGATGGCTTCTAACCCTAAAGATAGAGAGAGATTAAAAGATATATAGAGAAGGGTTGTATGTTCATGAGAGATGAACAGAAATTTATTTTTTAGGAGAAGCCTAGCTCAAGTAGAATGATAGAACAGTGAAAACAAGAGTAAAGACATAACAGATTAAGAGATCACAGAGGTTATTGAAAAGAGAAGATCTGTCATTAGCATCTGAGTGCATAACAAAGGATCACTACTTGGAACATTCTAATAGGTGTATCAGGTTAAATATCTTAACATAGTGGTTTTAGCAGAGCATTTCAAATCTCTTAGCCGAGTGCTTACTTTACTATAAGTTGAAATCCTATAACAAGGTAGATTGTAATGATCTTTAGTTCTTAACAGAACAGACCTTTAACTAGGTAGATTGCATATCATAATCAAACTCTTGTACCCCTAACAGGCACACTTTATTGCTGCAGTAGTGAAGAT
>MU228020.1:261687-274243 GCA_018584345.1 Thuja plicata
ATTGCTGCAGTAGTGAAGATCTTGTGGGTATCATCCCCACCCTAGTTTTACCTATTTGGGTTTCTAGGTTACCAAAATTTTGTGTTATGAGTTACATATTTGATGTTATGGATGCTATCTGATGTTATGTTAAATGCATATATGTATGATTGTGGATAAATTTGTTTTAAGTGGTTTAGATTGATGATCTGATTCACCGCCCCCCTCTCAGTATCTTTCTTTCTGATTCTTGTACTTCCAACAATTGGTATCAGAGCTCAATTCACCTACAAAAGCTTTGAATCAGCTTGTGAGTATAGATCTTGAGATGGAGGTTTACAAGTTGGGAAGAGTCATTGAGAATCAGAAGATTGAGATCCATCTAGCATTACATCAGCTTGAGATAGCAAGATAAGAAATAAAGAAATCATTGACAGCTAGGAAATATTTGGCCAAACAAATGAATGATACTCATTACTAGGAAGATGATGCTGCAACTCTATTTCAAAATGAAGATTCCACTAAGAGCGATCCAGTAATTGCAGATCTACTGGAAAAGAAAAATGCATTATGTGAAGAAGTTAGAAACTTGAAAAAAGAACAAGAAATGCAGACAGTGAGACTGTGTGAAGTATTGGAATAAAATAAGAAAGCTGAAGATGACAAAGCTAAGGTAGAGGAAGACAAAAAAGTAATATTTGTTAGACTTGATGAAAGGACACATGATGTGCAGATGATGACAATCAATCAGGTTGACACGCAAAATCAATTGCTACTTGCAAATCAGGAGATTAGTAGGAAAGATATGGAAATGATAAATCTGAGATCTAAGAATAATCAATTGCAAAATGATCTGAGATCTGAGAAGGAACTTAATGAAAGGTTGAACAAACCTAATGAAGCTTTGACTCATTTTGAGAATCTGATGGAAGCATTAAGAAGGTGAAAGGGTTCTTCTAGATTAGATCACACGAAATTAATGACATCTGCTGAGAAAGGAGAATCATCTAAGAATGGTGAAAGGAGGAATGCCAAGACAAAGAACAACAAGCCTATTTTCCACCACTGTAGAAAACCAGGGCATACAAAAAACATTTGCCAAAGCAAGAAAGGTAAGTACAAACCCAAGTTTAATGGTTACTATTTTAATTGCAATAAATTTGGACATAAAGCACATGAATGTTGGGCTGAAGCAAGTGATGCACCCCCCAAACCAAAATTTAATGGTTATTGCTACAAGTGTCAGAAACATGGTCACAAGGAACAAGACTGTAGATCCAATGCTAAAAAATAATGGACATCGAAGACACAAACAAAAGCATCTGAGAGAGGCAACACTTACAACTGGGATTATAATACAAGACAGAGTTATCATTACTGTGAAGAATATGGACATGCACCTGAAGATTTCTTAAAGACACATGTCAGAGGGAAATCTAAGAGTTGGATGTATGGAAGCTTAGTCTATTTTAGTTGTTTGAAGATAGGACACACTAAGAGAGAGTGTAGGAAAAGAGTTCATGCTCCTACCATTGAATAAATAAGAGCACAGATGAATCAAACATGGGTAAAGAAAACAGAGCCGAGTAGCAGTGAATCCACTGAAGCTAAGGTCACCCAATCCAAAGGATCAGGTGATCACACCATCTCCAACTAAGAAATAGAGGTATGTAAGGAACTGCATTCAAATTTTAAATCTTACATCAGTTCCTAATATATAAATGTGCCATAGTCCATATCTGCATATGATAAGATGTACCAGACATGTTTTTGACAAATGCCAAGAAGAGTTTCCTGCACTATAGGTGCCAAGTTGGTCGGCCGAGTAAGTCGTGTGATGGCTGAGTGTGGTAAGCCGAGTGGTATGCAAGTTGTGTTAGTCGGCCAATGATAGCTGGCTTGCACTAACCTAATGGGCAAAATAATTAATGCTTACCTACCTTGATCTTTTGAGTTTATATATGGAAGAACGGTCTATTATTCACTTTTACCTTGCAATTTTTAGCATTTATAGAGCGATTGAAGAAGTTGCAGATTTGATCTAAGTGAAGTTTGTTTTGATAATTTTGTTAGCATGCCGTCGGCAACCCTAAGTTGAAAATTGTAAAGTGATTGCTTGCTAAGGTACTTTGTTCTTCATTTTTCAAACCCTAACCTCAAGAGATTATGGCTACAAGTTCTTCCACACCAGTCAAGGGAATGGAAGAAGATTTGAATAAAATTAAGCTAGTAAGGAGTGATGCATGCGCACCACCAAACTTTTGTGCCATTCCAGAAAGCACAATTTTGAGTGATTTCAATGGAGCCCTTTCATCGATCCCACCAAAGTTACTTATGATTCATGATGTTAGGTCATGTTACATGGTTAAAATTGGCGAAGTGGGAAATAGTGAATTGAGAAATTCCTATGACAAGTTGTGTGAGAATGGAATTCTGAAGGACAAATTCAAACATCTAGCCAACAAAGGGTTAACTCGTGCCCTAGATTTTCTAACAGAATTCAAGGATGAATGGATTAAGGTTGTCCTAATCCGAGTTCATAATATGTATATGTGGCTGGATAATGGACCAGTAAAGATCACAAAAGATATTATTCATAGAGTTACTGGGTATCCCATTATCAATGGTAAATGAACTATGAGAGACCAAAGCAAAGAAGAGATAGAAGCTAACACTGGAGAAGTTTGGAACAATAGGGGAATGACTATTTCTACAATTACAGACTTGGAACTTGATTTTAGAGTGAGAGTGATTTCTCACAAATTTTATCAGTCAAGCCGACTGGATAGTGTTCCCTATACAACCATCAACCAAGCATGGAAGATAGTGAAAAACAATCACACCTACGACCTTGCCAAGCTGTAGTTGACACAACTCTTACAATCAATCAGAAAAGCCAAAAGCTCATCATGTAATTTTGGCTCTTTGTTAATGTGTATATTTTTCTATATATAGAAGACATTTCCTACTCTAGGAAATATTGTATGGAAAAAGGATAGACCCATCACTTTACAGATTAGTGAATGTATTCAGAAATTGTGCAGTAATTTCAATGGTATAATGGGAAGCTATTTTGTGGAATTCAAAAAGAGAATGAGGTTGAGGACCAGAATTCCCAATTCACTTGTGGAGAAGCACTATGATGAGATATGTTTCTTAGTGGATACAGAATTCACATATATTTAGGCTGTAACACCTAGGGTATCATGGCTAGAGCCATTTCCCTATGAAATTAATATTGATGAATCATCAATAGCTATTATAGCACTCCTAGTAGAAGAGATTGATACTAAAGCTAAAATATTTGGAAATTTTGATGAAGCTAAGGCAAATATTACAATGAATCTTAAGGCAGGAACCATGGAAAGAAAAAGGAAAAAGATTGTGAAAAACCTGAAAAAGATGGTTGGCTTGCTGAGTGATGAAGAACTAGAGGATGCACCTCTAGACATATCTACTGGACAAGGTGAAGATGTATCTAAGGAATAGGAAGTAGAAGCCAGTGAACTTGAAGTAGAGGTCACTGCTAAGGCAAAAGGGAAGAGGCCAGTAGTAACAAAGGTAACAAAGCTGAGACAAGCAAAACCTAGGGTTACCCCTCCCATTGAAAATCATTCAAGGAGAAGGGCATTTGTTGCCACACCACTAGTAGAGTAGACTAAAGTCTATGTAAAGAAGGTTGGAGAAAGTAGTTCTAGATCGAGGACTAAATTAGAAACTAAGGCTATGCTGAGCCTACAAGTTAAAAGACCAAGAAGAAAACTACAATTGGATTCAGAAAGTGAAGAGGACATGAATGAAACTGATGAACCTAGAAATATACCAACAACATCATTAAAGAAACCTACAGATATTGATGAGGTATGTGAAAATTTGAGAAATTTTGCAGGGTTATCTGGTTTTAAGTTTATAAGGTATGAACAATTGAAGGCAGGAGATAAACATAAGGTTCAGGAGGCTCTCCTAGACATGATGTGTAATTTAAAATTAACCCCTACAAAATTAGGAGACAATGTACCAAGTGAGTTGTATGAATTTCTATCTTGCAAGTGGGAATTTGCACTCACAACTGAGAGACAAATTAGGGAAGGCACACTAGCTCAAGTCATTCCTGAGCTAACAAATAAACAAAGAGCAAAAATTGTTGAAGAATACAAGCACAAATTTCTAACCAAACAGAGAGGTTATGCTATTTTGAAGAATGATATTGAAGGAATAGTACAACAGAGTACTAGAATTTGGAAATAAGTTTTTGGACTAATTGTTTCAAAAGAAAAGAGAACTGATGAAGGAACATCTGAGCTGAAGGGTAAGGAAAATAAATCCACTCATATACCACAAATTTCAACAGTTCACATTTCAACTAAGTCTGAGAAGACTACGACAGATGCACAAGATCAATCAGAGATAGTTAACACTATTGATCTAACTATTGATAGTCCGATTGGTGTGACAATTGGTGAATCTATCAATTTGGATGTTGAGGGTCAGGATGAGCCAAGGGACTCAACTATTGAATCAACTATCAAGGAAACTAAGGCAGAAGAAGAGAAGAGCATAGAAGAAGAAGAAGGAAATCAAAAGAAAGCTGGAGATAAGGATGCTCAAGATGAAGCAGAAAAGGAGAAAACAATTGAACAAGAGGTAATTGTTCAGCATTCACCTATTTTAGAGGCTGTAAAATCAGTACTAGATAGTAGTGAGAAGATAAAAGATACTAACAGTGAGCCTAAAGAACAAGAGGAAATGAAAGTGTTGGTTGAACTACCACATTCTGCATCATCAAATACCATTGGAACCAAGATAGGAAGTATACCTGATCAACAGACAATTCTGACTAAACTTAAAGATGCGATGGTGACAACTACTGAATTTGGAAAAGGTACTGTAGAAACAAAGCCGATCAGTAGTTCACCTGAATTCAAGAGGAGGAAAGTTATGAGGAAGAAGTCTCCGATTCTAGATGTCACATTAGATAAAGTTATTGTGATTCCACCATGGGATCCCAATGTTTTGTCTTATGAACAGATTGAGACTCTTCAAGAGTTATTTAAGAGGAAGAAGATACAGGAGGAACTGAAAAGGGAGCAAAAGCAAAAGCAAGAGTTACATGACATAAAATATATATTTGTAAAGGCTTTTGACATGGAGGATGAAAATCCTCAAGCCCCTATTCTTGAACAGCTAGTTCACATTGTTCAAAAGGTAAATGATGACAATATTGAAGCCAATGAGAAATTGCTGGAATGGTCCGAGAGGAAATTTGAGAACAAGGTACTTGTAAAAATCTCAGTAGAGACTACAGTTAAACAGGTTGAACTCTCTTCTCTGTTAGAAATTTTAGGAGTTGCAACCAATGTCTATTCATTGTATAAGAGGTTATCTGATGTGGAATTCTTCACAAAGGATAATCAACAGGCTTTAGAGAAATTACAACTAGACCTTAAGTCAACTAGGAGTTCACTGAGTATGGATGCTAGCACTAGCTCCTTACATTTTAACAGGCTGACTTATGCACAAAGGAGGATAGCCGAGCTCATGGCTGAAGATGGTCGAATTAGGACCAATTTGATTACTCTTTAGACAAGTTTGATACCTCATCTGGAGGTCATTCAGAAAGAAATTTCATCTGTAAATGAATTGATTAAGAGAGACTCTCATCTCTCAACTGCAGAAAGCTTAGTAAGTCTAGCTGCCGAGCTAGAAGTGAAAATAGAGGTTATGAAGTTTGTCAAAGACAGTTGGGACTCTGCATTTGAGTCTACCTTACAACTTCATAAATAGTTTTTGGACAAGTATAACTTGACCCCACCAGATATCGGTGACAAAAACAAGGGGGAAACTGAAGAATATCAGAACAGGACTGACAAGGATACAACATAAAGGAGATCAGAACAGGTATCCATGCATATATTTTTTTTTCAGGCATGAATACTATGTAAATTTTTGTATATAGTATGATGTACATTCCTAGGAGGAGTACAGTGTGTACTTAGGAAATATTTTCAATGGAATGAATTGTAATGATAAGTGTTATTTTTCCACTAATATCAAAGGGGGATATTGTTAATCCCTAAAGTTCTATTGATGATTAGTGACCCACACTTAGTCATTTACTTAGGCAGTTTTAGTTGGTTATCACTGTGGCTAAGCTAAACATTCAAGGCCGAGCAACATTTTCAAGCAATTTTTAAGTTTCCTAGTTACATCATGGTGAGCCGAGTAGAATATTAAGTGTCGAGCGTTAGAGATGTGTTGTGCCGAGCAGAACAGTTTTTTGCATACATGTCAGGATTAATTCAAACTTTGATGTAATCAGTTAAGGTCGACTTGTATGAGATCTGAGATGACATTTATATGCATTTAATATTTTTCTACTAAGTTAATTTTGCATTTAATTGTTTTATACTATGCATGACATGGATCCAATCAATAAATAAGAATGCATTGTAGGTATAAACAATAGATCTTGATCATTGATCTAGATCTCGCCGCCAGATCTGAAAAGATAAAATAAGATGGATTCTAACACTAAAGATAGAGAGAGATTAAAATATATACAGAGAAGGGTTGTATTTTCATGAGAGATGAATAGTAAGTTATTTTTGAGGAGAATCCTAGATCAAGCAGAATGACAGAATAGTGAAAAGTAGAGTAAAGACATATCATATTAAGAGATCACACAAGTTATTGAAAAGAGAAGATCCGTCATTAGCATCTGAGTGCATAATGGAGGATCACTACTTGGAACATTCTAATAGATGTATCAGGTTAAATCTCTTAACATAGTGGGTTTAGCAGACCATTTCAAATCTCTTAGCCTAGTGCTTACTTTACTATAAGTTGAAATCCTTTAACAAGGTAGATTGTAATGATCTTTATTTCTAAACAGAATAGACCTTTAACCAGGTAGATTGCATATTGTAATAAAACTCTTGTATCCTTAACAGGCACGCTTTATTGCTACAGTAGTGAAGATCTTGTGGGTATCATCCCCACCCCAGTTTTACATATTTGGGTTTCTCGGTTACCAAAATTCTGTGTTATGAGTTACATATTTGATGTTATGGATGCTATCTGATGTTAGGTTAAATTCATATATGTATGAATGTGGATAAATTTGTTTTAAGTGGTTTAGATTGAAGATCTAATTCACCCCCCCTCTCAGTATCTTGCTTTCCCATTCTTGTACTTCCAACAAAAGGTTGTCTATCACAGGAAAAAGAGGGAGCCCATAGAGACACCATCCACCTACTCATAAATTATACCACGGAAAGTAAAAAACTATGGATATTAAGTAAAAATAAACCAAGGTATCAATCTAAATATTAACCTTGAAACTAATAATATTAATTTAACAAGGATGGGAAACTTGGTGAATAGGGAGACCATGTTAAAACTCACAAGGAGGTAATGATTGTCTAATTTGGAGAGCTTAATAAACTAGACAAAATGAGAGGAATCCTTGATAAAAGATTCATATTTTCCCACAAGTAGTGCAATAAATTTAGAAAGGTGGGAATCCAAAAGATGAGTGGGAGTGCCAAAGGTAGCAACAATGGGTCTCAATGGCATCTCAAATTTGTGAATTTTTGGAACGCAACAAATGTGAGGGGTTTCTTCTTTGGAGGGAACCAAAATATTCTTGGTAGCATCATCAAATGAGGAGTAGGCTATGGAATACTTGACCTTTCTTAAAAAAATTAAACAAGGGCTATGTATCAAGGCTTTATAGCTACTTTAATCAAAGAAGAGGTCAAGCATCTTGGTGATATAATCATACGTGTTCATGATGAAAATATAATTTTTTTGGGATTAATGAGAAGTATGTACTGAGAGGGGAGGGGTGAATCAGTACCTCTAAAACTTTTGTATCCCTTTTATCAATTATATATCCACTCAATCTAATTTATATTATCTTAATGTGAGTTATATCAAATCATAACATTAACATACATGTGAAAATTCATGAAAGTAAATTTACACATAACACAAGATATGATATCGTAGAAAACTCCAGTGAGGAAGTAAAAATTGCGGTGGGGATGGTACCCATAAAATCTTCACTATCTACGGATTGGAGGGGGTCGGTTAAGGCTTACAATTTTGATCACTTCTGATGATCTACCCTATTAGGAGTATTGATGGAGACCTGTTAAAGTATACTATGTTAAGAGCTTTAGCAACACTATTGAGTGTGCACTCGGTTAAGATATTTATTGTTGGATGGTTAAATCCACCTTCCTTGAAAGGATTTTTACACTTTGTTCCACTTTTTAGAATGATAGAAAGTTACAAATTAACCTGGTAAATGCAATCTCCTATTGCTAATACAGATCCAATTTAGCTTACATAAAAATATTATCACCTAATTGTGATTGAATAATACCGCTGATTCTCGGTATGCTTTGTTCTTGGTTCTTGCTAACCAAATTCACCTTTTGTTGTTCCTATTCATGAAACTCTCAATCTGATCCATAGATGTGCTCGTTTGATTCATTCATGTTCTCCTCTCTCTTCACATTGATTATTCATCCATATATAATGAATGATTTCATCATCTATTTATAGATGGATTGACTTCATCAAGTTTCAATAAAAACAATGTTAGCTCTAAGATCAAGTTTACAACTTGTACCTAGATCTCCTAGTCTATGTGTTTTAAATCAGTTAGAATGATTAAAGAACTTACATTCATGTATCTTGTCCCTAAAGAAATGGATTTAAAACAATTAAATATTATATAAATAGAATACACTTTCTTTATGTGACATGGAAGTCAGGTCCACTTTTTACGGGCTGCAACTAACTTTCGGTTCTATCTGTCGGTCATGCTTGACAGTCCTTTGGTTGTGTTTTGTTGGTCGCACTTTATCTATCTTTTTGGTCTACACTGTATCTTGGATATTAGGTAACTCTATTGGGTTCCACTTTATCTTTCTGTTATTGCATTTTTGGTTTACACACTAAGTTGTGTCGTCGATTCTCTTTGCACGTAGTCATCTTTGGTGAACTCTTAATATCTGATCTTCAGTTTGCTTAGTCCTGTCTTTCGGTGTATGCTTATCAAAAGTGTTGTTTTCATACTAATGAAAAATTAATGTCATCAATCTCCCCCTTTGACATTAGTATCAAAAACTAATATGTGCAAAATACTAACAAAATGTTAAGTATATACAACATATATAATCCTTAGTCATTTAATGACTCCCCCTATGTATATGCTGATATATCTTTACATATGATGTCTTTCCTTATACATATCATTTTTCATATGAATATACATATACATATATACCTTTTTCCCATCTAAATGAATAAGTGAATACATATCATTTTCTCTTTTGTATTTTGTACTCATCATTTTCCCCTTTTTTTGATATTAAGGGAAAAGGTATTTACCTTAAAGCTTATCAAAAATGTGGGAGTGTGAAGACTTCATGTCTTCCATCATCTTCTCCCATTTTTCTTTGATGTTCTCCAGAGCCATGTGCTCAAGTGTGATCTTTTAATGCATGTCCTAGATGTTGTCTGCTATAGACATCATTGGGGTTGCTATCAATTGCCTTGTTGAACTGATATTCTGTCAGAGCTGTGTAAGGTTTGGCATAATTTTAGCTTGGAGCTTAGTTACTTCTTCCCTAAAGTGTGTCTCTACCTCCCACATCTCTTTCCTTAACCATTTAATCTCTAGTATCTTCTCATAATGCACTTTTACTACATTGTCTCCATCGGTGGTTAAGCTTTGTGCACTATTTGCTAGATTGGTATCCAACTTTGCAATGTTTTCACTATTCTCTTTAGTGAAATTGTCTATTATGCTCAATGTTTGAATTAAGGCTATAGATTCAGATATGATTGGATCTAATTTAGTGATGAATTCTGATAGCTTTACCTTATTTACTGTCACTTCTTGGCTGATGTTCTCAATTAGCTTTTGTTGGTACTTCATCTCAGCTCTCTCCTCAATTTCCTTCTCAGCATCAATGTTCTGAGTTGTGATTGCATCGCTGAGGGTAGATAATTGATCAAGTATTGGCTTGCTTTGATCAATATCAACATCAAGCACAATTTGATGTAATATGTCTCGTGTTGTCTCTAGTACCATGGAGTCCCTATGTTATTTCTTCAGCTTCTCTTGTAATGCCTTCCTTTGGCATATTTCTCCATATTCCTGTAATTATTCAAATTCAAGTGTAGATGGGTCACACTTCGGTATTTCAATAAGTTCATCCAAGGTGACCTCTAATGTGTTCTTATTTGATTTCTTCTTCTTCTTCTTTGACTCAGTAGAATGTAAAACCATTGCCAATTTCTCAGTCTTCTCTGTTGTGCTTGATGAAGTGACCTTTTATGCTTCTTTCTGCTACTTGGCATCGGTTTCAGCTTGTCGGGTGCCTATAGATGTCTCCACATTCACCTTAACATTGTCAGTGGCACACTTGTCAGTTTCCTTAGGAGTACCATCTTTAGGTTTTTCTCCTTCATTGGTTTCCTTTGCTTCATCAGTCTTGGTTTCTCCATTCTTGTCTTTAGTATCTGCATCCTTTTCCTTATCTCCTCCAGTAACCTCATAATTTTCAGTTACATCTTGAGTATCTCCTATGTCTTGCTAACCATCGGTGTTGTCTTTCTTTGATTCTTCCCCTGCATCCTTGGGAGTATCCTTCTTAGGTGACTTGCTTGATTCTTGCATGATATTGATAACTTGTATCAATATAGGCGTGTTGCCTAGAATATTCACTTGTGTAGTATCAACTATTTTGTCTTGCTCATTGGTTTTATCCTTTGCAACAGTGACATCTTCATCTTTATTTAGTTCCTCTACTGGGTCATCGGTAATGTCTATGACATTAGTGTCCATAATGTTGTCATTTGAGTTATCTGGCCATGATTCATTTGCAGTCTTGTTTCCGGTTGTATCATCTTATTCTTTGTCTAACTCAATGGATGTGTCATCTTGAGTTGCCTTGTCAACATCTTATTGTTGAAGGTCTTTATCAGGGCTATCCTCCTATGTAGGTCTATTCATTATCTTTCACCATTTCTTGTGGATGTCCTCTTCAAGCTCTATAAGCTTTCCTTCAAGAAATTTGTATGCTCTCAACTTTGGTGAGAACTCCTTTTTGTACTTTTCCATCATTTCATCAATTTCAATCTTTTTTGATTTAGGTGGCATGAGAGAAACAAGTACTCTCTCTATCTCTCTTATCTCTTTTTCATTCTTCAAAGAAAATGTCCAATAGGAGTATAATCTATCCAAGAGTTCCCTTGGTACATAACTTCCTTCAAACTAAATCGGTACATATTTAAATTTGTACATTTTGGCTATGATGGCGTCCTCTACTTTATTCTGATCTTCTGGGTCTAACTTCAACCATCTTCTGATCTTTGAATCTGATATAGATCCAGAGTTTGCTATAGATTTTTCATGTCATCAATATATTCAGGAGGTGTTACCATGACACTTTCTTCTTCTACAGCTTCATCCTACTCAGTGTCTTCTATATCCTCTCGGGTTCTTATGAATTTCCTTCCTTTCTTGTTTTTCCCTCTCTTTGGTGTGGGAGATTTCCTCTTGTAAGTCCTGACCTTTCCTTTCTTTAGAGGTGAAGGAGTAGAATCTTTTGATGTTTGGCTTCTTTTCCTAGAAGCACCTGTTGTCCTTGGCTTTTTAGTTGGTAGTGGAGGTGGTTAATCTGACTCTATTTCCTCAGAGTCATCCTTTCCTTCATCTTTATTGACAGATAATTGTTCTTCAGTTTCTTCCTCCTTTTCAACTTCTTCATCCTATTCAGCTTCTTCCTCAATTGTTGATAGTATCTTTTTCAAATTCTTCACCATTTTGTCTTTCTTCCTGACAATTTCCTTCACAACCAGGCCTGATTTGATTCTTGTCTTGGCCTCTTCATATGTTCCAAATTTTGGTTGTTTCTTGTCCAATGTTTCATTGATCAAGGCATCAATTACCTTAGTTGCAAGATCAATTTTGATCTCATTCTCTAATGGTTGCAACCATTTTGTCCTTGGTACAATAGGCTTAATGTATGTATTGTCAGTATCAACCATGAAGCATATCTCATCCTTATATTTTCAATGAGTTTGTCAGGGATTCTTACCATCTTTTACATTCGGTCTTTGAATATTTTGAAGTATTCATCCATGACTACCTCAAAGTTATCTCCCAGTGTAGCTATGTGCTCACTGATTTTCATGGTGACCGGTTTGGTGCTATCCCATTTAACATCTCCAACAAATGGGAATGTTTCTTGAAAATAAAATAAGATACACATTATTAATGAGCCAAACTTACAAGTGTTTGAATTTGCATTTGTGATAGTCTTTAGATTGTCCTTCAACTGATTCAGGAGTAGTTTAGATAAGTCCAATTTGTTGGAAATATTCAGGACTAACAGAGTTACTGAGAGGGGAGGGGTGAATCAGTAACTTTTAAAACTTTTATTATATTTCTGCACTTGTATCTACTTAACCATTCATTCATCTGATCTACTGCAAACATGAAAATGTAATCATTCATAACACATAACACAAAGATTGGTAACCCAGAAACCTTCCA
>MU228020.1:281033-301852 GCA_018584345.1 Thuja plicata
ACTCGGTAAACACTGGTGACTCGGTAGAAACTGACTTCTCGGTTATCTTTAGTCTGATGACTCGGTGACTACCGTCTGCTCGGTAACTGCTGTTCTTCTCATGTGCTCGGTAACTGCCTTACTGCTCGGTTTGAACTGTTTGATCTGTGATCTTTACTAAATGCTCGGTAACTGCTGTAGACTGAGTGATGAGCTCGGTAAGCACTTCAAAACCGAATAAGTGTTTTCACTAAGTGCATTCACTGATGCCAAATGTATCATTATTCCAACACAATTGTGTTCCCTTCTTAACAAATTTGAATTCTATGTCCACTGCACCTGATGCTATTTTATTCAATCTGCTTGCTTGGAAGAATTTATAGCCCAGAACACATGCACCAAACTTGATTTCATCATCGGTTATTGTTGTAACTTTTAGTCGTCTACCATCCCATTTGGTGCCTATCATTTTCTTGGTCTCGGCCTTTGGTGGATGCTTTAGTGCCTTAACTTTATCGATTATGGGGTAATTGGTGACTGCATGAATGATGTCTCAGGTTATTAACTTTGGTTCATCAAGCCATAGCATTTTGTTATGCATTCAACTTAGCACTAACCAAATCCATTTGGTTTTGAAAACGTTCAGAAAAATTAGGGCATTAGTGATCCCTTTTACTTCAATGTGTTTGTGCTCATGTTTAAGTGTTCTATCATCATTACACAACTTCTTATAAGATTCTTCAACCTTTGAGGTTCCTATCTCTGTAATCTTGCAGTGTATGAAAGATCGAACATCTTCCATGATTAAAACCCTAGCTAGAATGTGTGAAAATGCACCAGTGTCATTGGATTGTGAGGCAACCTCAAGATGGATCTTGTAATTAGGTTCCTCACACACCAAATTCTTAATGAGTTTGAAATCATCTTTCTTTGCATTCTTGGATTTCATGGTTCTTGATGTCAAGGTCATTTTAAAAAATTTAGGGCTTCCTACAAAATGCGTGAAAAAAGAGTTGTCGGTCTTGTAGAACTTATTGTTTGTGCTTGTAAAGATTTCTAATCTACTTTGGAGTGATGTTTGGTTGAGTCATGATCACTCTGTAACTTAGTTGTTCTTTGCTCAAAAATCACCTTGGTCACTCTGCTCTGGGTGTTGTGACAAATGAGTCATTCCATTGCCCTATTTATAGGTGTTTCCCTAAAACATGTGCTATAAATGCTTACCAACTCCTCGATGTATGAATACTAAGTTCATGGGTGAAGGCTTTACTTCCTTCGGTGACAACATAACATTTTAGAGCAGTTGTTAACTCACTTGCTTTTACCGATAGGTTTTAGTATTGCTGACAACCTATTCATTTTCTTGTTTACCGACGAAGCTCAGTTTATACTTAGAAACTTTGCTTTTGACTGAAGCTTCTCGATAAATGTAGGCAGTCTCAATTTTGAGTGTATATCAACAGGTTTCGGTATATATACCTGAAAGCATAGTTATCACATATTTTAACAAGTAATACCATGATGCATCTTTCTTATGATAATTTGGCATTATAACAACATACTATAGAACAGATGTAGCTTGGGTAATGTAGTTCCATGCTTACTTGTTCTACTTAGGTAGGGGTGGTGATGTCACTGGATCCATTGGATGGGGTGCCACCATTTGCATTTCTCGGTCCAACTTCATCATTGCTTGAAGCTTTTCTCCATATTTTGTCCCTATCTCTCTGGATGTCTTCAATGGTGTTTTGATTGGTATATGTGCTTGTCTCTATCATTCATTCTCTATAGTCTTTCTTGAGATGACCAACTTTATGACAGTGTAAGCATGCCATTTCGGGGTTAGTCCAGCCTCTAGACTTTCTATTCCATTGTCTCATACATTTTTCAGCAATGTGGCCATATCTGTCACATAATGTACAATTTTTCCAAGTATTGCAGTCCCATACATACTGATTACCGACTCTCTTCAGCTGATAGGGAGTTTCTTAACCTTTAGGCTTCCATGCTTGCCTTTTCTTTTTCTAGCATTCAAGAGTTGTGTGCCCATTCATTTTGAAAGTAGGACAATATTTTTCCATGTAGGTTTCCTTCTTTGGTTTTTTCATCTCAGACTTACATTCATATGGTTTATGTCCTTTCTTGTTACATTTATAACAAAATCCTATGAATGAAGATGTAGATTTAGGAATACCTTTCATTTTGCCTCTGCATACATTTGATGTATGACCTTGATTTCCACTATGATTGCATGCAAGATTTCTTGGTCTTGAATTTTTATAAACATTCTTTGGATCAACTTGATTTGATGATTCTCCATTCTTGGTAAAACCTAGACTGGTATTGTTCTTGAATCTTTGTTGTCCTTCAATAAAATCATCCATTCTTTTATTGATTTCTTCATCCTTTTCGATAATTTCATTATGTTGTTTCTGAATTCTTATTTCATGTTTCAAATTTTCATTCTCATCCCTAAATTCACCGATAGCTTCTATTCTTTCAATGAGCTCAATATTTAATATGTTTGCTCTTGACTCATAAGAATAATATGATTTGTAATTTCATGGTGATGCTCTGTAAGTCTTTGCATTGCAAACTCTTTTTCTTGTAGCTTTTCTGTGATATTTCTTCTATCATCAATATCTAGTGTTCTTTCTTACTCAGCTTGTCTAGCATTTTTCATGACATCAATCATCCTTACCATCTGTATCTCTTGACTGATTTGCAGAGATTTAACTTGTCCAGCCAGATGTCGATTGATTTCAGTTAGGCTTGTGATCATTTATTCTGATGTATTTGATGCTTTTCTTGTAGTTGATCTTGAAGACTCAAATAAATCTGGTATCTCTTCATCATGATAATCTATCTCATTACAGTGAGATTCCATATTCTTTCTTTCATTTATCAGTTGTCTCATGTTGGTTCTAGCTTCTTTATAATGTTCAAAGAACATATGAATTTCAAGCTTTTTGTTATCAATATTTTTATAAACTTTGTACTTCTCCATTGTATGATTTTTTTTCTTAAGCCTTTAAGCTTTCCAAGAAGATACTTATCTATGATATAAATTTTTTGGATTAATGGCAAGTATGTACTGAGAGGGGAGGGGTGAATCGGTACCTCTAAAAATTTTGCATCCATTTTATCAGTTATATATCCATTCAATCTGATTTATACTATTTTGATGTGAGTTATATCAAATCATAACATTAACATACATATGAACATTCATAGAAACATTCATGAAAGTAAATTGACACATAAAACAAGATATGATATCACAGAAAACTCCTGTGAGGAAGTAAAAATTATTGTGGGGATGGCACCTACAAAATCTTCACTATCTGCATATTGGAGGGGGCCAGTTAAGGCTTACAATTTGATCACTTCTAATGATCTACCATGTTAGGAGTATCGGTGGAGACCTTTTAAACTCTACTCTGTTAAGATCTTTAGCAACACTATTGAGTGTGCACTCAGTTAAGAGATTTGTTGTTGGGTAGTTAAATCCACCTTTCTTGAAAGGATTTTTACACTTTGCTCCACTTGTCAGAATGATAGAAAATTAAAAATTGACCTGGTAAATGAAATATCCTATTGCTGATACAGATCCAATTTAGTTTACATAAAAATATTATCACCTAATTATGATTGAATAATAACTCTAATTCTTGGTATGCTCTGTTCTTGGTTCTTGCTAACCAAATTCACATTTTGTTGTTCCTATTCTTGAAACTCTCAATCTAATCTGTACATGTGGTCATTGATTCATTCATCCTCCCCTGTCTCTCTTCACATTGATTATTCATCCATAGATAATTAATGATTACATCATCTATTTATAGATAGATCTACTTAATCAATTTTAGATAAAAAACAATGTTAACTCTAAGATCAAGTTAACAACTTATACCTAGATCTCCTAGTCGATGTGTTTTAAATATGTTAGACTGATTAAAGCACTTACATCCATGTATCTTGTCCCTAAAGAAATGGACTTAAAAAAATTAAATATCCTATAAATATAATACACTTTCTTTATCTAAGGTGGAAGTCATATCCACTTTTTGCGGGCTGCAACTGACTTTTAGTTCTATCTGTTGGTCATGCTTGACTCTCCTTTGGTTGTGTTTTGTTGGTTGCACTGATGTAGAGGGTTTAGGACT
Organism: Thuja plicata; assembly: GCA_018584345.1. Lineage (NCBI taxonomy): Eukaryota > Viridiplantae > Streptophyta > Pinopsida > Cupressales > Cupressaceae > Thuja > Thuja plicata. The sequence continues at coordinate 285,179 of MU228020.1, forward strand.
CTAGTGTTTTCTTCACTCAAAATTCCTCTTTCTCTATCCTAAGCATCCAATGGTTACCTCTTTTTGGATCCTCCTCCCAATTAGGATCTCCAAGACCCTCACTATCAACTTCTCCTCCAAGGTATAGTTGATCTTTGGAAGATTCCAAAGTTTCTAGGTGTAACTAGTCCAACGAGTTCCCCAAATGCCTAGTCTTCCTCACTATATTTCCTTCTAGAACCCCAAACCCCTACTTAGGACCTTCCCATACATCCAATTAGACTCTTATCTATCTTCTATACCCGTAAAAGGTCATTCTAAAACCTTTCCCACACTTCTAGACCCATTACCAATCCAATTGGTCTCAATTTCACTAGGAAGCCTAATTGCCCAATTCCTAGTAGGTTTAAATTCACTATTTTGGGGATATTTCTCCAAAATTATCCAAATGACTCCAAAAAAGACCTTGAAAATATTCAAGGTATCTAGGAACACTTTTAGAATCCAAATTTTTGATTTCTAGTTGCACCCATAACCCTCATTTCCATCAGGCCCTAGTTTGTAGCCTATTATTTAGGCCTCTTGACCAGTCAACATGAATAATTATCAAATAGGTCTCCAAACTTCAATTCACCTCCTTCTACCTTTGAATCCTTTTATGATACTATCTAGGGCATCTTAAAATTCCACTAAGTCTTTACCCAAAGTTCATCGGTGTTCAAACCAAAGCTTTCTTCACCCTGTCATGTCTCACCTATATTCAATAGTCAGCCATAGGGCTTCCCATTTGGTACAGGAAATCCATTGCAACTACAAAAAAGGAAACAAAAACCCTATTTATAGACTCTAACCCTACTTCCCCCATGGTTTCAGCCAAATCCACCGGTGGGTTCTTAGGTTAGATCCATTTCTAACTAAACAACACTATGATGTCACTTGTAGACCAGTGACTTTCAAAATTCACTAACTTCACACTAAAAGAACTTGGAAACAAAATATCTATTTCATATGAAAGCTAATTGAAATCGCTACACCCCCATGGGGTCCGATCACCTATGCCAATCGGTACACAACTGTACAATAGCAAGGAAACAGTGTAGATTACAAGAATGCAGTTATAGTCATCCATACAAAAGTACCAAAAACAAATGTTGCAACCCAAAATTTCACTAACCATCTCAAATAATTGAATCCATGCTCATATACTGAGCATGGGCAGTTACAACTTATTTAACTACATTTTTTCCATTTCTTGCAAAAGTTGCTCGAGCATCTTTCAAAGTTGCTAGCAACTTTTTGCATTATGAGCATTTTGACTCATTTTGTCAACTCGATGGATGATTTTGACTTCCATGACCCTAGGTAGGGAATTTAGGGTCCTATAACACACCTCAAACTCATACTACACTAAAATAGAAAATTTTCACTATTTGAAGCCAAAATGACCCTAAATCACCTAATGAGCACTATAGCTCTTACAAAGATGAAGTTGACTAACATTGCATCCAACCCATTGGACCTTATTTCAATACACACACAAACCCCTAATAAAACCCTAAAGCACACCAAAACATCAAATAGGGAGGTTCCCTGCACCATACTCCCCTGGGACAAATAACTCAAGTCCCTTGATTTGGGAGGTCTTCAATGGTGACCCCATGTTTCAGAATATCTACCTCTATCATCCAAGTAGCCTTAGATTTAGGTAGTCCCTACCACTTGATGAGGTACTCCTTGTAGTTTCTCTTCCTTGTCTTCTTGATCAATTTAGAATCTAGTACACTTTCCAACTTCAGTGGCATTGGGGTAGGCAAATCTTTCACCCGAGCATCATCCCCCAAATCTGCAATATTAGACTGACACATGTCTAGAGATGGCCCCTTGTAGGGATACAAGTCAAAAACAATGAAAATTGGTGAAATCCCCAAATCAGGAGGCAACTCCACCTCATAGGCATTCTGGCCATACTTATGCAAAATCTTCAATGGCACTATCTTCTTCATGAGTAGCTTAGTCGACTGACCCTTGGGTAGCCTCTCCTTCTTGAGATAGGAAAGTACTACATCCCCTACCTTGAGCTACAAATCCCTTATGGTCTTATCATCTTTGAAATTGTACTTCTCCACTTTCTTTTATAAAGTCTTGTTGACTTGATCATGAAGTTCCTTCATCTGTGTTGCAAATGACTCTCCTTGTGCACTCCTCTTATCCTTCAAACTAAGATCTCTAAAATCCAAAATCCCTCTAGGATTGACCCCATATACTATCTCAAACGGGATTTTACCTTTACTCCTTTTAATGGAGTCATTATAGGAAAACTCCGCTTGCCCTATGACGTGATCCCATGACTGTCCATGTTGTTTAGTCAAGCATCTTAGCAAGTTCCCAAGTGACCTATTGACTACCTCTATTTGTCCATCTAACTGTGGATGGTAGGCTGAAGATAAAGACAATTTTTTTCCAAGCATTTTCCATAGGGTCCTCCAAAAGTGACCCACAAACTTTCTATCTCTATCACTTAAAATACTCAGTGGCAATCCATGGATCCTTACAATGTCCCTAAAGAATAGACCTGCAATTTGAGAAGTATCATTGGTTTGCATGCATGGAATGAAGTGTGTCATTTATCTAAAATGGTCCGCCACAAAAAAACACTGTCATGACCCCTACTTGTCTTTGGTAACCCCAAAACAAAGTCCATGCTTAGGCACTCCCATGGCCTTTGGGGTATGGATAGAGGTTGATACAACTCATTGTTGATGCTTTGTCCTTTTTTTCTCTAACAAATCTGACATTTTTCTACAAATCTCCTAACATCTGATTATAACTTAGACCAATAGTAATTCATATTCACCCATTCCAATGTTTTATCCACTCCAAAGTGGCCTCCCAAGCTTCCTTGGTGTTTCTCCTTCACAATGTTCTCCCTCATTGAACACTGAGGTATACACATAAGATGTCCTTTAAACAATAGGCCTTCCTACAACATAAACTCATTGAAATCCACTTTGAAGCCCTATTGGAACTTCACACATGCCTCATAGGCATCTTTGATATCTTTATCCTCCTTGTATAGGTCCTTCAAATCATCCATCCCTACAGTTTGTAATTGTATCTCTTGTATTGTGAGTACTCTTCTACTAAGATCATCTGCAACCTTGTTACTAACTCCTTTCTTATGCTTTATGACAAATGTATAATCCTACAATGATTCTACCCACTTCAATTGCCTTGGATTCAATTTTTCTTTCCCATTCAAGAAACTTAGAGCGTGGTTATCAGTGCAAACCAAAATCTCCCTTGGTAATAGGGAGTGTCTCTACTTTTTAAGGGCTTGTACCATAGCATATAACTCCAAATCATAGGTGGACTACTTTTTTTTATCCTCATTCAACTTCTCTAAGAAGAACACCACAAGATGTATCTCTTGGCTTAGCACTGCTTCAATAACCAACTTACTAGCATCACACTCCACCATAAAGTATTGATTGAATTTGGAAAACCTAAGAGTAGGTAGCTTAGAAATTCTCTTTTTCAACATTTACAACCCTTGGTCTGCTGTCACAGTCCACTTAAACTAACATTTGATTCCCCCTTTAATGGTATTGAGAATAGGGGCACATACATGACTGAAATTTCTTACAAATTTCCTATAGTAGGAGGCCAACCCATGGAAACTCCTAACATCTCCTATGGACCTATGTGTACGCCATTCCAAAATGGACTTAACTTTATCAGGTTCCATCTTCATACATCCATTAGCAACCGCAAAACCAAGGTAAACTAATTCAATTTTAAGAAACTCACACTTTTCTTGATTGATCATCAACTTTTCTTGATGTATCCTCCTTAAGACCATCTCCAAATGCTTCATATGCTCCTCCTTGGACCTGATAAAGATCAAAATATCATCAAGGTAAACTATTACAAACTTACCAATAAAATATACTAGCACTTCATTCATGAGCCTCATGAATGTGCTATGTGCATTACTTAGGCCAAAGGGAATTACTAGCCCTTCATTGGTCTTAAAGTCAGTCTTCCACTCATCACTAGGCCTCACTCTTATTTGATGGTAACCTGACTTCAAATCCACCTTAGAAAAGTAACAAGAACCTCCCAAATTTTCCATCAAGTCTTCTATCTAGGGCATTGGGAATCTATACCTGATTGTGATCTTTTTAATAGCCTTGGAGTCCATACACATCCTCCATTTTCCATCTTCTTAGGTTCAAGTATTGTAGGTACACCACATGGGCTTAAACTCTTCCTTATCAAACCCTTATCCAATAAATCTTGAATCTGTTTGGCTATCTCTGCATTTTCACTTGGTGTCATCTTATATGCTACTTTGTTTTGCAAATTTTCTCTAGGAATGAGATCAATTTGATGACTTACATCCCTCATAGGTGGTAATTCACTTGGCATTCCATTATCCACTATTTCATGGTATATTTCCAACAATGCTTCTATCTCTGGTGGCATGTTGACTTTCTCTTTGGTCTCCTTCGTTGGCTTCACTATCATTCCACAATAGACTCCTTTCTCCTTCTTGATGGATTTTAGAAACTCCTTCCCACTCAACAACATCACACTGGTTCCCACATGCTTCTCCTCATTAGGCTTAGGTAAAGGATCCATCTGAAACTTCTTCCCTAACTTGGTAATCACATTAATATTATTTTCTCTGTCATGTATTGCTTTGACATCATACTTCCATGGACATCCTATAAGCAGATGGCATGCATCCATAAGCATTATGTCACATAGGACCTTGTCCTTATACTCTCCTATCTCAAACTCAACCATAGTTTGTTCATATACCACTATTTGTTGTCCCTTGTTCAACCATGAAACTTTATAGGGTGTGGTGTGAGGTATCCTTCTTAATTTCAATTTTTCCACCATCTCTATGGATACTATATTCTCAGTGGATCCAGAGTCCACTATCACTTTGCAAATCTTCCCATGATACCTACAACTTGTCTTAAAAAAAATTGTCTTTGAGGTGGCTCTATAGTGCTAGGCACCTTCAACAAATTTCTTCTTAACATCAAGTTCTCTCCATCCAATATTGGTCCTGCATTGGAAATGGGAGAAGTAACACTTTGTGTGTCATCCTCTTGTACCAAGTGATTTCTTCTATCCCCCATTGAAGATGAGGAAGTCTTTTTAGGACACATGCCCATTGTGTGACCCACTTGGTTGCAATTGTAACACCTGTCAGTAAAAACTGAATTGGATCTTCCTTGGGACTGAAACCTTCCTCTAGGAGGCCATCTTCCTCTCTATCCTCCTCTCTAGAAAGATCCTCTAAACTGATTACCCCACACTATTTTCCATAGACTTATTATCTTATTGTCTATTAGGGCTCTATCCTCTACCAAAGTTACTCCTTCCTCTCTAAAAACCTCTATTGTTGTTACCACCTCTTACCCTTTGATGGAAGTCATTCCTCCTTCTAGCCTTATCCTTTGCTCTCAAGGCTAATTGGAAAGACTTGTGCATACTATTAGGAGCCATCATGCTAATCTCATCTTGTATCCCTTGTCTCAACCCATTGAGATACCTTGCCACCTTCTCAATTTCTTCTTCTTTCCTTCTAGCCCTTAGGCCCAATTTGTGGAACTCTTCATATAAGCACTTAATGTCATCTCCTTTTGCCTCAAGTTCTACAACTTTTGATACATCTGTATCTCATAGTTAGTAGGAACAAATTGTACCCTCAATATGATCTTCATCCTCTCCCAAGAAACAATCTTCTTCTTTCCACTGGTTACCCTATCATCCTGCATCATGTTCCACCACACCAATGCAGATCCTTTGAGTCTAGCCTTAGCATAGCTAACCTTCTTCTCCTCTGAGACTTCCTTGTAATTAAATTAATTGTCAATGGCTTCAAGCCAATCCAACAACTCTTCTCCATTCATACTGCCACAATAATATGGTATGTGTTCCATACTATCATTTTTAAGGGACTTAAAGGCATCTAAGAATACCTTTTGTTCTTTTTCCATCTCAGGTTCTTTACCTTTGTTAGATGACTCTTCTGATTGACTTTCATCATCTCCATCACTCTCAACTCCCCATTCAGTGATCTTTTTTCTATTAGTCTTGGACACACTAACCTTCTCCAAGAGGACCTGAACCAATTCCACTATGGAATCCCTACTTATTTCCTTAGGATACATGTTGTCTACCTTTGACTCTCTTCCACTTCATACATACACAACCTTCAAGAAAATTTGGCTCTGATACCACTCTGATGCAGAGGGTTTAGGACTCTAGTGTTTTCTTCACTCAAAATCCCTCTTTCTCTATCCTAACCATCCAATGGTTACCTATTTTTGGATCCTCCTCCCTATTAGGATCTCCAAGACCCTCACTATCAACTTCTCCTCCAAGGTATAGTTGATCTTTGGAAGATTCCAAAGTTTCTAGGTTTAACTAGTCCAACTAGTTCCCCAAATGTCTAGTCTTCCTCACTAAATTTTCTTCTAGAACCCCAAACCCCTACTTAGGACCTTCCCATACATCCACTTAGACTCTTATATATCTTCTAGACCCATAAAAGGTCATTCTAAAACCTTTCCCACACTTCTAGACACATTACCAATCCAATTGGTCTCAATTTCACTAGGACGCCTAATTGCCCAATTCCTAGTAGGTCTAAATTCACTATTTTTGAGCTATTGCTCCAAAATTATTCAAATAACTCCACAAAAAACCTTGAAAATATTCAAGGTATCTAGGAATACTATCAGAATCCAAATCCTTGACTTCTGGTTGCATCCATAACCCTCATTTCAATTAGGCCCTAGTTTGTAGCCTATTATTTAGGCCTCTGGACCAGTTAGCATGAACAATTATCAAATAGGTCTCCAAACTTTGATTCGCCTCCTTCCACCTTTGAATCCTTTTAGGAGACTATCTAGGGCATCTTAAAATTCCACTAATTCTTTCGCCAAAGTTCACGGGTGCTTGAACCAAAGCTTTCTTCACCCTGTCCTGGCTCACCTGTATTCAACAATCAGCCATAGGGCTTCCCATTTGGTACAGGAAATACATTGCAACTAAAAAAATGGAAACAAAACCATATTTACAGACTCTAACCTTACTTTCCCCATGGTTTCAGCCAAATCCACTGGTGGGTTCTTAGGTTAGAGCCATTTCTAACTAAACAACACTATAATGTCACTTGCAGACCAATGACTTTCAAAATTCACTAACTTCACACTACAAGCACTTGGAAACAAACTATCTATTGTATATGAAAGCTAATTTAAATCACTACACCCCCATGGGGTCCGATCACCTATGCCAATCTATACACAGCCATACAGTAGCAAGGAAATAGTGAAGATTACAAGAATGCAGTTACAGTCATCCGTACAGAAGTACCAAAAAAAATGTTACAATCCAAAATTTCATTAACCATCTCAAATAATTGAATCCATGCTCATATACCAAGCATGGGAAGTTACAACTGATCTAACTACATTTTTTCCATTTCTTGCAAAAGTTTCTAGAAACTTTTTGCATTATGAGAATTTTGACTCATTTTGTCAACTCGATGGGTGAGTTTGACTTCCATGACAGTAGGTAGGATATGTAGGGTCCTAAAACACACCTAAAACTCACATTACACTAAAATAGCAATTTTTCACTATTTAAAGCCAAAATGACCCTAAATCACCTAATGAGGACTAGAGATCTTACAAACATGAAGTTGACTAACATTGCATTCAACCCATTAGACCTTATTCAAATACACACACAAACCCCTTATCCAACCGTAAAGCACACCAAAACATCAAATAGGGAGGTGCCCTGTGCCATGCACTTTATCTGTCTTGTTAGTCTGCACTATATCTTGCATATCAAGTTCCTTTTTTGGGTTCCACTTTATCTTTCTGTTATTGCATTTTAAGTTTACATAGTAAGTTGTGTCGTCAGTTCTCTTTGCACTTAGTTGAATCTTTGGTGATCTCTTAATATCTGATCTTCGGTTTTCTCAATCATATCTTTCGGTGTATGCTTACCGAAAGTGTTGTTTGCATACTAATGGAAAATTAATGTCATCACATCTCCCTTGCCAGATTTAGAGATAATAATATCATGTATCTAATTAATTTTTTGAAGGCCAAGATTTCATCTTTTGGGATGTTACATCTAGGAGGCTTGGCATGTCTGAGAGAAATTGTGAAATCTTCACGAACCACCTTAGTAATATTAGTGGGAAGAGATAAATAAATATTTGCAATCACTGTAAGAAAATCCACATTAGGGAATACACTAAATATTCAATGAAAACTACATGCCCCACATTAATAATTTAAAGGATAAGGGTTTTAGGAAGGTGTTGGATAAATTAATTGCCAACTTGCTATCCCATTCACACACAAAGAGGGGGATACTAGGAACAAGGTATGATATAGGCTGCTAGAAGTATCCAAAGACATACACAAAGGATAGGTGGTGGATGAAAAAGAGAGGAGAGTAGGACCCAAATGATGGTTTTCTTCAATCAATGAGGAGATAGGGTTGGTGTATTTATTACAAGATTGTACATTTCACTCGAACGACATATGGGACAAGGATGTATAATTTGGGAGGATAATCGAGGAGAGAGGTTGAAAGGACAAGGCAGGGGCTCTAATAACTTGTGTATGAGAAGGATCATTAGAAAAATTAATACCTTGAAAATAATTAAAATAAATAGAGACAATATCACACGTACCATCCAAGACTAGGGAATAAATATTGAGAGTTGATCATTTATAGTTACTAGATCATTGGCATGCCAAGGATAGGATTGGAATTTGCAGAGAGGAAGAACTCCTATCACCAAGCTATAGATTCTTGGAGTGGAAAGAGGTAAGTCAATAATCCAAAGGAGGGGAAGAACTTTTCAGGTGGGAGAATCTCAAGAGAAGAAGCCCAGCCAATGTGTTGGTGATATTAAAACTAGGCTAGGGGTAAGAATGGGGGAGGGTTTGACATAGGAGAAGGGACTAGGCTATGGAAAGCTTCTAGGTGATTGGTCAAAAAATTATTGTGCACCTCATGTGAAGAGATAGCCTTCCTAGTCATTGCAATAATAGAATGGAAAGGCCCTGGGTGGTAGTGTCCTACGAGGAGGGACCAACCAAAAAGGAAAGACAATTCTTATGTTGCAATGCAAATAATATCTTCCTTTCTTGGTAGTGCCTATATCTTTCTAACCAAGGGATCTCACATGCAAATAAATATCTAGGAAGAACCAGAGATTGGGACTCAATGTGGAGGAAAGCTCTAAGTGATGTAGAAATAGCTTGCAATTGAGATGATCAATCAAATACCTAGTATAGCTTATGATAGACTTGAAAAGATACATACTATCTCTAAAGAAAATGTGATTTCACCTAATGCTCCAAAGGTGATGACATAACCAAACAAATGAAACCATACATCTCTTGAGAAAATATAGATTTCCAACCTTCTTTTCTAGCTTGATCCTTAGTGCTTCTATTTTGTTTAGATTTAAACTTTAATTCCCTACCATGGAGGGTATTTATTAATGTCAATAGATTTCCAAAATCTATGAAAGTAATTGTGTATTTTTTGCATTCAATTGTGTAAATTATTTTGCATCAATATTTTGGATCACACTCTATGATCTATCATTGAGATGATAGAGAGAACATGGAGAAAGAAATGATCAATTTGCAGATCTACCACCAAATAAACAAGGATAGAGGGAGGGAGAATAACATGTAGGAAAATGTAAGGTAAAAATGCAAAGGATGGAACTCAAGGGCTAAAAACCACAACAACAAAAAAATACACAATTGAAAGAGAAAGCTAAACCACAATGTAAAATAAACAAAGAATAAAACTAAAAAAAAATAAGAGAACAAAAATAATAATAGAAATAAAATAATAATAAATAAAATTAAAATTAAAATTAAAAAATGAAAAAAATAAAAACCAAGACTATGGATAACATTAAATAAAAGGTGATAAACTATGCAATCAAGGTAACATGAAGTAGATGGCCAACGATGAGAATCTTTGTGGTAGATGGTGAGGCACGCGTTCCCTAGCCCATTATTCTACTATTTTCCATGTATGGGGAATATTTTAGACATTTAGGGGTTGGAGGTTGGAGGGATGGGGTCCCTCTCCTTTGTTTATTGTTTACTGCAAAGATTTTGTGATAGAAGAAGTAAATTTTATGACTGGTGGAGGAGTTTGGAGTTGTAAGGTAACACTAGGAAGGGGGTTACGCTAGTATTTTTTGTTTTACATATTTTTTGTTGAAGGATTTTATTATAATTATGTACAAGGATCTCTTATGTGAAGTTGATTTATTTGGTGAGGGTTTTTCCTGTAGGAGATTGCATTTTTTTAGGCCAAAATGCAAAGGACAGAACTCAAGGGCTAAAAACCACAACAACAAAAAAATACACAATTGAAAGAGAAAGCTAAACCAAAATGTAAAATAAACAAAGAATAAAACTAAAAAAAATAAGAGAACAAAAATAATAATAGAAAGGAAATAATAATAAATAAAATTAAAATTAAAACTAAAAAATGAAAAAAAAAAAAAACCAAGACTATGGATAACATTAAATAAAAGGTGATAAACTATGCAATCAAGGTAACATGAAGTAGATGGCCAACAATGAGAATATTTGTGGCAGATGGTGAGGCATGCGTTCCCTAGCCCATTACTCTACTATTTTCCATGTATGGGGAAGATGTTAGACATTTAGGTGTTGGAGGGATGGGGGTCCCTCTCCTTTGTTTATTGTTTACTACAAAGATTTTGTGATAGAAGTAAATTTTATGACTGGTGGAGGATTTTGGAGTTGTAAGGTAACACTAGGAAGGGGATTGCGCTAGTATTTTTTTTGTTTTACATATTTTTTGTTGAAGGATTTTATTATAATTATGTACAAGGATCTCTTATGTGAAGTTGATTTATTTGGTGAGGGTTTTCCCTGTAGGAGATTGGGTTTTTTTGGGTCATAAGAGTCTGGATGGCTCATCTTGGGGTCTATCATAGTCATGTGACCTCTGAGGCTATTTATATCTCTTATTCATCCCTTTCTATGCATACAAGTATTGAAGATATGAATAAAATTTCTAGTGAGAGTGATTTCCCTTGAAAGGGAGTTTTAAAAAACAAAAAGGTGAATGGATGTTTAGAAAGATGCCAAGATAATCTAGTCTTAGTAATTCAACTAGAATTAGTTGCAAATGACATTACATATTAGAGAAATTATTCTCTTATCTACAAATTTTGGGAGCTTCACTATTCCTTACTAGTTCTAGAATCTCGGGCAAGAAAAGTTTAGAAGCCCAAATGGGACATGGAGATAGTATTGGCATCCAACAATTAATTTTTGGTTACCTTCTCTTTTGTGATAGAAAAATATAAATATTTTGAAGGAGGCCCATATTTTTTAACTAGGTTGGGATCTTTGTCAAATCATGGCATGCAGGCTTCAACTCAGAAGAGGATATTCCCTCGCGAGTTCCCATTTGGATTCATCTTCGAAAGCTTCCCTTAGAATTCTAGTGAGACAACATTCTTCACTACATTGGTCTCTTTCCTGAAATACCTATTGGCCTTGCTACACAGACTCAGGATAGAAAGGCAATCTCTTATAATTGTATTTGTGTTGAATTTAATTTAAATAACTCATTAATATATTTTATGGTAATATGCCTTGGATCATGTTCTTGGATTCAACAGTTGCACTATGAGACATTTCCATTTAGATGTTGAATTTTTCATGAGTATTGGCACATACAAAGTAAATGCTCTAGATCTAGGTTATTTGCATCAATTAATTCCACTTGCAATTTAGCTCCTAGGATGGATAAAGTGAAAAAACCCTATGTTTGATGGTATTAGTGATAAATATGGCTTCATTCCTATCAAAAAAATTTATAATAGAAGAGATCATAAGAGAACCTAGATGGATAGACAAAATTATAGGGTCTCTAACTTATTTGAATCTTTAAATAACTTATTTCAGGAAGAGGGAATCCCAGATGAGTTATCTCTAGGTACTAATATTTTTGGAGCAATATTGTCTAGGATGGTAATGGAAATAGTTAGTAGAATAAAGCCATAGTGGATTAGAGGGATGAGAAGATGGTTACATATCTTCCTCTGAAATCTTCATTTGTGGCAGAGTTTAGTGAAACCTAGTCTCAAAAGATGTGGTAGATGTGATGGCCTTATCTTATCCTTCACTAAAGGGATCTTTAGAGTCTAGGAAGAGTAACATGATTTTTCCTTCCTTGGGCCTACAACAAAATCCCCTTAAAAGAGGGCCTATGGAGAAACCTTTGAAGAGTGTATGGAAGATAGACTAGCGAAAGGCAAAGAATATTGAGGATACATTGGTTGAGTTTGGTCTTTGAAATCCATTGATTCCTATTTCTCCCATTCTTACAAATGATTTTGTTATTATGTAATTGAGGGGGTAGAAAAACACACTAAACAAAAGGTTGTTCAAGATTAAATTTTTTCTCATTCTCCTAACATTTTCTTTATTCATGAAACTAAATTATCAGTGGAGGATATGGAAAGTAGAGTATCTAGGATTTGGTCGCGCAATTATTGTTAGTATGTTGGTGCTCATTTTATTTGGGGGAATGGTTTTCTTATGTGACCCAATAAATGTTGTCCCTTAGTTGTAGATTTCAAGTCACTCTTCTATTTCTATGGTTATCTCTTGTTTGTGTTAGGCTTAAAGAAGACAAGCACAACTAAGAGGGGGTGAAATGAATCATTTGTACTCATGGTTATTAAAAAATTAACAATTGATTCACTTATAGGTATGAAATAAAAAAAATAGTTCAAGATCTATAATACATTACAGACAACACTACATTTGTTCCTGAGGAAACTCGGTTAAGGGAAAACCCCAGTGGGAGTTAAACCCACAAGATAAATGTACTTTTCTAAAATTACTGCATGGTTAAGAGAAAATAAGAACAAAGAATAACTCACTTGCATCCATAGGCCCTCTTCCCAAAGCACACTACTCAAAATACAAAAATCTAGCCCTTACTCAGGTTCACTGATCAATCACTGATAAAAGTTACATTGGGTGGACAAAATCTACATTATAATCAAACTGACTTACAAAATATTCTATGCCAATAAAGTTCCAATGAGATAAAATTTCTCCCTCAGTTGCAGAATACAAACAACTCTTTTCCCACACTCTTCACACACATCATAGTCACAAATGATTTCCCATTTATACAAATTACAATGAATAACAATAACAAGCTCGACCCAGACCTATACAAATAAATGATATGACTATTAAGATCAAGAACCAATGTGATCCAAATCAAGTCAAATAAGACTTAGATAGGAACCAAAATATCATCCTCAAACACACAAGATTATCACCAAATCCATGCCACAATTGCAACATGTTTCTTCACCAAGTCGGCTAAGACCTAAATGAAGAAACATCAAAATACTCAACAAATCACCAAATGTGATCACCTCGATCATTTTTAACCAACAACATGAGCATAACATCCATAACATCTTAACCTCAAAATCTCTGCACTGTTCATCATGAACACTGAACACTAAACTTTGTCAAACCAAAAAGATATCTTTCCAAACTCTGAATCATGAAAAACACTTGTTTAAGGTATAACAATAAGTACCAAAGGATCCACCAACTTCACATCTACTGAATCAACCAAGCTGGTCCATTCTGAAGAAAAACTCAACCTCTCAGTCATCCTGAACAATATGAACACTGAAACATTGGCACCTGATAAATAAATCATAACTCACTCCAAATTTCATGCAAAGCTCTGTAAGTTGACCAAAATCAACTACAAACGTATCTAATGTATCACATATGATTGCATCACAAGAACAACGATACATTATCTGAAAAAATTAAATCATCTCAACTGAACAAAATACATTTTCTACAAAAGTAATAGTATGCTGACATCAATGACAAAAATTTAATTTCAGCACACATAGATAAGGTCTAATGAACAATATCTAACATGATCAACAATATTCAAACAATCTCCCCCTTTGGAATTGATGGCAACATACGAAGTGAAAAACTAATCAATGAACAAAGCTAATATATTCACATGATCACTCAATAACACAACTTAATATATCCATATAATCACTCTGAATATCCAGCTTCAACAACTCTCAATACAACTTGTTTTTTACAAAATCTTCTCCCCCTTTGATATCAATGGAAAGGGACCATAGACATCAAAAGAACTGAACACACCTCAAAATCTTGTTGAAACATTATAGTAACAATCCATAAGATCCTCAATAATGCTCCCCTGAGGATTAATCCTCAACTCATTAATCCAAATAATAATATTTTGATATTGTTCTGGACTAATGTCATCCTTAGCATCATCTACTCTGATCATGAGGGGCTAATACCCCAATCTTATCTCTTAGATACTCAAATGTATCCTTTAGAAAAGGATTTTTAAAAATATCATCAATTGTCCATTAGTAGATACATACTCTAGTCTTACTTCCTTTTCACTAACTCTATCCCTCATGAAATGATACTTAATATAAATATGCTTTGTATTTGAATGTTGTACATGTTTCTTTGAAATACTTATAGCACTTGAATTATCACAGTAAATAACAATAGGTTCATCAATGTTTACCCTTAAATCCTTTATCATTTGCTTCATCCAAATAATTTAAGAACAATTAATAGAAGCAACAACATACTTAGCCTCAACAGTAGATTGTGAAAGACAATCCTACTTCTTACTTGTCCAAGAGATTAGTCTCTTACCCAAGAAGACCACACCACCACTTCTACTTTTCTTGTCATCAAAATTTCTTTCCCAATCCATATCTGTGTATGCACAAAGTGTAAAATCGTTGTCTTTACCAAACCAAAATCTATAGTCAATTTTTTCCTTCATGTATATTTTAATATTCTTTTAACATAAACAACCTTTGATTCCTTTGGTTCTGCTTGAAATCTTGTCACAATACAAACAAAATTCATTATATCAGGTCTAGTATGAGTTAAGTATAACAATCCACCTATCATCGATTTATATCTTATTTGATTTGTACAAGGGGATTCATAATCTTTACTTATTTTATAACCACTAACCATAGGGGTTCCAACTGGTTTTGAATCTTCCATACCAAACCTTTTTAAAAACTCCTTGACATACTTGGACTATGTAATAAAAATTCCCTTATCCAACTGTGTAACTTGCAATCCAAGAAAAAAATTCTTTTAACCTATCATAGACATCTCAAATTATTTTTGCATTTCATCAGAAAATTCTTTACTCAATTCATCTTCATCACCAAATATGATATCATCAACAAAAACTTCAATAATCAAGATATTATCATCAACTACTTTGAAGTAAAAATTACTGTGAGTTGTATATTTATTGAATCCAATATTTTTTGTTATATTTTGATCGGATTTAACATAAGGTGTATTTTATTTTATTCACTAAATTTATCCTATAATTTCTTGTTTTCACAAAGTAATTTACTATGTTAAATTTACGCTAATAGATTTCAAGAAGAATTCTCTCATAATTACTTGTCTTCTTTATTATCTATATGACCAATTAATATGGTAGGTACAGATTGTATCTTATAATTGAAAAAATTCTATGAATATTATTATCGTTGAAGAGGATGATATCACTGGAGACTATGGTAATTATGTTTCACTATGTATATCAATCTGATTTTGTATCCATAGTATATATGTACAAAGGGGTGGGGGTATTTCCATGGATGAACATGCCTCCACATTATGTGGAGACATGTCCCTCTATGGACATGACTCCATGTCACATTAGTGACAAATCAACTTGGTCGATATCATTATCATTTATCACATAAACATTTTTCTATTACAATCGGTAGATATGTAATATGTTTAGTGATCAACAAAATTAATATGTTTAATAATATATGTGCAAGTGTGATATACATATATATATATATATATATATATATATATATATATATATATACATATATATATACATAAATACATATATATATATATATGTATATATATATATTAATATACATACATACATATATATACATATATACATATATACATATATACATATATACATATACACACACACGCACACTTGCACATATATTATTAAACATATTAATTCTCTTGATCACTAAACATAATACATATCTCCCGATTGTAATAGAGAAATGTTTATGTTATAAATGATAATGATATCGACTAAGTCGATTTGTCACTAATGTGACATGGATTCATGTCCATAGAGGGACATGACTCCACACAATGTGGAGGCATGTCCATGTGTTGAAATGCCCCCACCCCTTCGCACATATATACTATGCAGACCAAATCAGATTGATATACATAGTGAAACATAATTACCATAGTCTACAGTGATATCATCCTCTTCAGTGATAATAATATTCATAGAATTTTTTCAATTATAAGATACAATCCGTACCTACCATATTAATTGGGCATATAGATAATAAAGAATGCAAGTAATTCAGAGAGAATTATTCCTGATATCTATAAGGATAAATTTAACATAGTAAATTAATATGTGAAAACAAGAAATTATAGGATAAATTTAGTGAATAAAATAAATACACCTTATGTTAAATCT
>MU228020.1:307881-338263 GCA_018584345.1 Thuja plicata
ACATTAAGATTGGAATCTTCTAAACCCACTAAGGAAGAAAGAGATCAAACTAAGAAGGATCACTATGAAAAGATGAGTGACCTAATGCATCAATTTGAGAAACAATGCAAAATTAACTCAAAAGGAGCAGGGGAATATTCTATTTCCCTCTTTGATTTACCTACATCTCCAAGGACACATGGGAAACCATCCAAAGATCATCAACCTCATAAGTAAAATTCCCATTTTGTGAGGGAGTGTGACAAACAAGAAATAGACAAAGAAGAGGATGAGGTATTACAATGGCTCTATAAAGAGGAGGATAATTCAGATAATACCAATGAAAGGGTGCAACATATCAATCTTGAAACTGATCAATATGGAAAAGGATTTGATATCATGAAGAAAATGGGGTATAAGGGAAGAGGACCCTTAGGAGTTAAACATAGAGGGTTGATACCATTCACACTTATGCAACTCCTCCTAAAGTTGAGAATGAAGAACACATGGCTCAAAGTTTGAATTCAACTCAAACATCAAGTGAACCTCAACAAGTCAACATAGAACAAGCACCTCCTTTCACTCAATGGGTAGGTGAACCTTGGGTACCTTCATGGGTGAGAGATTCTAACCTAGTGTTTAATCCACATGCTTTCTTTCCCATAGAAATCTTAGAAGACTCTGATGAAGAGGATTTTGATCCTTCTTCCATATGACCATCTTGAAGAGGCACATGTCATAGACCATGACGATAAAATGTATGAACCATATAATGAAGTCATGTCCTTAACTCCTTCAAATGAAATCCCATTTGATGAATCTTTGTCCTTAATGCATCCCAAACTTATCGATTGGGATCTGTCTAAGTCAAATGACTTACTCTACTTCCCAAATGACAATTCAATGGCCTTATACCTCAATGCGGTCGAACCCAATTCTTCCACCAATGAAATCACTCCAAAAATGATGATAGGGGTAGGTGTTCAACCTCTTAATCCAAAAAATAAAGAGAAAATATACAAAAAAATGAGAAGGTCTAGTGGTGAAAACCACCATGTGGTAGTGCTAGACCCAAAAAAAGTAAAAATAAAGGATGTTTCTGAAGATGAAAACCCAAATATGGCACCTAAGGGAGAGAGGTTGGACACCTTACTAGCTCACAAAGATGAAAGATCACCTATACTTATTGAACCCACAGAAAAGGTTAACATTGGAACATAAAAGGATCCTAAATTCATTCAATTAGCAACATCTTTGAGTCCTTTGGAGAGAGAAGAGTTCATTGCATTCTTTCAAGTAAAACAAATCAACTTTGCATGTTCATATGCTGACATGCCCGGATTAGATCCAAGTTTCATAATGCATCACTTAAATGTGAAACCAAGGGTTAAGCCCATAAAGAAGAAGTTGCAGAAAATGCATCCACATATATCCCTGCTAGTCAAAGCTGAATTGGAGAAATTGCTCAAGGCCGAGTTTATAAGAGTAATAGCATATGACGAAAAAATCTCCAATATTGTACCAGTTACCAAATATGATAAAACCATAAGAGTCTACACAGATTTTAGAGATTTAAACCTTGCTTGTCCAAAAGATGACTTTCCCTTACCTAGCATTGATGCTATTGTAGATCTCACGGTAGGTCATTCTATGCTTTCACTTATGGATGGATTTAGTGGGTATAACCAAATTTTCATAGCACCTGAGGATCAAGAAAAGATAGATTTTACATGTCCATGGGGTACTTTTTGTTGGAATGTAATTCCCTTTGGTCTTAAAAATGCTAGAGCCACTTATCAAAGAGCCATGACTACCATTTTCCATGACATGATACACACCTTTATGGAAGATTATGTGGATGAAATTTTAGCTAAGTCACATAAGAGAAAAGATCATCTATCCATACTTGACAAGATTTTTACAAGGCTAGAAAAATTCAAGGTGAGACTTAACCCAAAGAAATGTGCTTTTGGGGTACAATCCAGAAAACTCCTAGGGTACATTGTTTCAGCAAAAGGCATTGAAGTAGATCCTGAAAAGGTACAAGCAATAATGGACATGGAAATTCCAAGGAATATTAGTCAACTGAGGTCACTTCAAGGAAGACTTCAATCTATAAGACGGTTCATTTCTCAATTGGTGAAAAAATGCCATTCTTTCACCAGATTACTACATAAAGACACCACCTTCACATGGGATGAGGAGTGTGATAAAGCCTTTTCATTTTTGAAAATATACTTGATGAATCCACCTATATTAATCTCACCAATTCAAGGAAAACCTTTATTACTCTACATTTTAGCAACGGAAAGATCTTTAGGAGTCTTATTGGCACAAGAGGATGATGAAGGGAAAGAAAGAGCTATCTACTATTTGAGTAGAACCTTGATCAAATATGAGTTAATTTATAGCTTCATGGAAAGAGCTTGCCTAGTAGTGGTATTTGCCTCTCAAAAGTTAAGACACTATATATTGTTGCATAAGGTGAAACTCATAGCTAAAATTGATCCCTTGAAATACTTACCTAGCAAAATAGTGTTAACAGGAAGGATTGTGAAGTGGGTCATGGTACTTAGTGAATTCAACATTGAATATGTTGATAGAAAAGCAATCAAAGGTCAAGTTATAGTTGATCAATTGGCTAAATATCCTCAAGAATCTACACACCCTAAACAAGTGGAATCCCCGGATTCTAAAATTGTGAATGTCGAAGCTAAGACATGGAATCTATACTTTGATGGATCATATACCCAAAATTGCAGTGGAGCAGGCATTATTTTGATTACACCACAAGGTTACACAATCCCAAAATCTTACAAGTTATTGTTCCCTTGCACCAATAACATAGCAGAGTATGAAGCTTTGGTCATAGGAATCAATATAGCCTTGGAATGGAATGTCACAGAATTACAAGTCTATGGGGACTCTCAATTAGTCATTAATCAAGTAAATGATGAATATAATACTAAGGATGAAAAACTGCTGCCTTACAAGATGTTAGTGGATAACTGGAAGAAGTAATTTTCTTTGATTACATTTAGACAAATTCTAAGAGACAAGAATAGAGTAGCAAATGCAATGGCTACTTTGGCATCTTTACTTTAGTTACCCGATCAAAATGAAAAGTATGAGTTCTTGGTGGAAGAATTGGTGAAACCAACATTTCACCTACCTGATACCCAAATTATTGCCCTTTTACATGGACATGACTCTCCATGGTATGGACCCATCTATGCCTACCTCAAAAATCAAACCCTACCTATTGACCAAACCCGCGCTCAAAAGTGAAATTTCATAAGACAAGTATCTCATTATACTATCCTTTCTGACACATTGTATCGTAAAGGTCTTGACAGAACACTCCTTAGATGTCTAGAGGAAGATGAATCGAAATTAGCTTTAAAAGAGCTCCATGAGGGGATTTGTGGGTCACATTCAAATGGGTTAAACCTAGCTAAGAAAATCTTACGTATGGGGTACTTTTGGAAAACCTTAGAAAGAGATGCTTGTTAATATGTTAAAGTTTGCAAGAAATGTCAATACCATGGAAACTTGATTCATGCACCAGCACAAGAATTACATCCTTTTGTCACACCATGGCCATTCTACCAATGGGGTTTTGACTTAATTGGCATGATTTATCCATCTTCTTCAAACGGACACAAGTATATAATCATAGCTACATAATACTTTACTAAATGCGTTGAAGCTATCCCTTTATCAACTACAATAGGAAAACAAATTTCCATGTTTATCCTAAATCATATCATTTGCAGATATGGCATTCCTCATGCCATCATCAAGGATAATGGAAAATAGTTTAAGAACAAAGATATTGACGAACTTTGTGACACATTCCATATTACCCATCACTCTTCATCCATTTACTATCCCCAAGGTAATGGACAAGCAGAAGCCACCAACAAGAACATCCTTAAAATCCTTAAGAGATCTGTTGGAAAATGAGGAAAGGATTGGCACCTTCAAATCAATCTAGCATTATGGGCCTATAGGACTAGTATTCGCACCCTGATAGGAGCTACACCTTTTTCTTTGGTTTATGGGGCCAAAGTTGTTCTTCCTTTAGAAGTTGAAATACCATCCCTCAGAGTCTCATTGCATGTATTAATAATGGATGAGGATTATAGAGTTTCCCATCTTCAACAATTGGAATTGTTGGAGGAACATAAGACTCAAGCCTATGATCATTTGAAAGTGTATCAGAATCAAATTTCCAAGAACTATAACAAGAATATCAAGCCAATAAACTTTCAAATAGGGGATCTAGTATTGAGAGAAAACCCAAAAAACCAGGCTGATAGAGAAAAGAAAGGGAAGTGGGAAGCAAATTGGCTTGGTCCTTTTGTCATTGTTTCTTCATTTGCAACAAGGACCTACAAATTGGCTGATTGTGATGGTGATGAATTGCTAGAACCTATCAATTGCATTCATCTTATGAGGTTCCATACCTGATTTAGAGGAAAGAGTATCAGAATAAAGAGTATAATTTGAGAGTATCAGATGAGTGAAGCATCACCCTTGTACATGGGAAAATTCAAAAATACCAAAAAAAGGAGAAAAGATCAAAAATACCAAAAAAATTAGAAAATTCAAAAAAGCCAAAAACATTTGAAAAAGAGAAAACGCGCCTTGGTGAAAACCTAGCAATAGGCACCTTGGTAGAAAAAAAAAGAAAAAAAGAGAGAAAAAGAGCAATAATCCCAAGAGGTGAAAACTTGGAAATAGGCGCCTTTTGTCCCTTAGGTGTTTCTTAGTTGCATTTGTACATATTGTGGTTCCTCATCTCACTTGTCCATATCCTCATTGCATTCTTCATTTGTGCATTTCCCTAATATAGTCTCAGAGCTGCATTTTTGTCGCATTCTAGGTTCGGTTGCCCTAAGTTTCACATTGATCACATTTATCACTTGGGGGTACACATCATAGATTTTGGTACCAACCGGATTCAATAGTGCAACATTTTGGTCACACATCAGAAGTAGATTTTTAGATTCAGGAGAGAATTTTTGGAACCTTTGATGAATATCATTGTTCAACCCTAAACAGTTTGATCGCATATCATGGTCCTTGAATCTCATTGCCTTATTTTATCAGGCTTAAAAATTGACACACCTTAAATGATTAGATTGTCTGGAATTCTTATTTGAAAATCTTGATACATTTCACAAACACTTGGAATTTTTTATGTTTTTTACATTGAATTTTTTGAGTCATGTTCTTTTTAGTTAACCAATGATGTTTTGACTAGATTGGCAATGATAAGAGACATGAAGTTTTCTTAAGCTTCTGAGTGACTATTTTGAGGAAGATTCTTTAACTTGTGTGAATTCATCTAAGGACATGGTCATCAAAAGAACCATAGAGGACATTCATATGGGATGGAGGGTTAACCTTTGTTTGTTTATGCAAAAGGATACCTTGGTGTAAGATGGGAATATCTATCTCACCAAAATGTAAAGGGATTGAAATAGAGATATGTTTATTAAAAATGTATAGTGTATTAAGAAAGAATGGTTTGATTGATTATTGATTATCTTTAAATGTAATGTTTGAAATAGGAAATGTGTTGATGTATAAATTGTTCTTGAGGAGAAAATAAGTTGCTCCTTTTTATCCTCAAATGCACAAATGGGAGATCCAAGTTGATCAACCCAAGAGAAGGGCTAATACACAAATGAATCAACTATTTGGAAAGGAGAATAACAAGAGAGATACCTTAAATTCTATTAATTATATGTATAGAAATGATATATGATAGTAATTGAAGAAATGGGAGAAATGCACTAACCTTGAAATATTGCAGATCAAAGAATGTTATTTTCTGAGGTCTGTGGACTATTTCTAGAAAAATTGACAAGTAATCCCAAATCGGAATGCAGAGACGAAAAAAACCCAAAAATATTTTTTCGTTTCGATGTCATCCTATGAAAAAGGTTGACCTTGACCCACAAATTTCAACCCTAACCCAATAATATCAACCCTGACCTACACAGGTTCGACAGAAAATCTGTTTGCGCCATCTGAAAGAAAGCAGAAAAGGGTATCTAGATCTGGTCTCAAATCAACTGTTTTGAACCTGTACCTGCAAGAAAAAAGGGGATTATTTGTTGTGGGGGAGGGGTTTGCCTTATTCAAACCCTAATTTAGGAATTAAACTTAAAATCAATAAAGTACAGAAGGCTAGCAAGTAGTAGAATTGAATCTAACAATGAAGTTATGATAATCAATAGATATGTAATTGTAATTCAAATGTATGCAAGTATGTAAGTATGAAAGGATGAACTCAATAGAGACATAAACCTCCATTATTGTATGCTTGAAATCCAATTTGAAGAGAGGATGGAATAGTCTGAGGATGCACAAAGGATCTTGAAGGAAGATCACACCACCATGATGGCTAGATCTAGGGTTTGAATGATGAATCTTGAATGTTTGCACCTAATCCCTTCAAAGGCTTGAGAGCTTGAATCCTTGATCTTTAATGGGGAACTCAAATTCTTGAGAGGAACACTTGAACACCTTGAGAGCTTGGAAATGGATGCTTTGACTTTTTTCTTCTTGACAAAATCTTGATTAGAGCTTTTTGCACTTGGAAGACTTAGAGAAAATGAGAGAGAGAGAGAGAGACTTCCTTTTATATGAAATTAGGGCACAATCTTCTAAGGAGAATGATGTAGGATAATTAAATTCCAATTAGACCCATGCCCCTAGAAAAGGACCTATATTAAATATAATTTAGGAATCAACACTTCAAAACCCGAAATAGCTGACCCAGAAGCGGGAAAATAGAATTTTTGATGACCCCCGACAGCCGACAAGCTTCCTATTTTTAAAGGGGGACACTAGTCAGGGTTGAGGTAAACTCTGACCTAGGGCAGGGTCAAGGTTGACACTAACCTAGGTCAAGGTCAAGGTCAACCTTTACCCAGGGGGCTAGAACCCATGGAAAATATGCCAGGTGGGGTAGGAGGTGCCTGGAGAGGCCCAATCAGGGTCCTAAACTAGCACAGAAGCATAAGATGATGCAAAAATAGGAGAATGATATGGTAGAGGTAAAAAATTAAGATGATACATTAAGCCCCCACTTTAGCGGGAGTACAAAAATTGAATGTGCTCATGGTAAAGTTAGATGAGAAAGAATCCCAGTGGATTGCAATGAGGTAGAATATCACTAAGTCAAGGATATGAGCCCCCAAACCAAGGATTCTAACTCAACATACGTATGTAAAGATATGGAAATAAAGAGAAATCAATCATAGAAAACATACATGCCTACATAAGCAAGACAAGAACAACACCATAGATAACATAGCTTCATGATCTAATCCTGCTAGCATGAAAGTGAAAGAGAGAACAGAAATTGATTACCTTGCCTAGTAAGATTCCCACCTTACTATGAATCACCCCAGAGGGAGAGCCCAACAGGTTCACCCAAAACTATGCTTGTAATTGTAAATGCATCTTCTGACGGATTTTAAAAATATCCATAGATCCACATTCTTGTATCACCATGGAATATAAAATGCATGTCCATTCAGGATTTAGCAACTTATGTGCGTTACCTTTATTTAGCATATTTGTAAAATAAAAAGGGTGCGTATCTCTTCAGGATTTAACAACTTATGTGTGTTACCTTCCAAGGATTTAGCAAACATAAAAAGTAAAAATGCGTGTCTCTTCAGGATTTAGCAACTTGTGTGTGTTACCTTCCAAGGATTTAGCATACTGTAAAATGTAAATAAATGAAAACTAGAGTACAAGGGAGACCCTATATATGCCCCCCTCCTTATCATAGCTACCCACTAGGCAGGATAAGGAAGAGAAAGAGAATACCTATTTCACAAGGTAAGGAGATATCCCACTTTACAATAATGTATGGCATATTCTTAGTGAAGAGTATTGACCCTTATATCCAAGAACATAGATAATCGTGAAATAGATATGTCTTTTATGGAAAAAGGATCCTCAAAGAGGAAGATATCTTATCAACAAGAGCCCTACCATAGAGGAGTGCTTAGGATAAAATGCCCTCTTCTAAAGAGAAGAGGGAACAAAGATTCAATCAACAAGCCCCCTGTAATCAAGAGGAAGAGGAATCTTGGAATGAAGGATAGAAAAATCTAACCAAAAAGCAAGGGCAAGAGTTTATAAAGAATGTAATTTGTAAAATAAAGAAGAGGTAATGACCTAGGACAATCACCTCTCAAATAAGGAGGTATCAATGGTCAAAACATGGATCTTTATAAGGAAAATAATGTTTGCAACATAAACAAATGCCACTAAGCTAAGGAAAGTAGATCCTTAGATAGAAGGAGAAAATACCTTGCCCCCCAGAGATGACAGAAAGGGATATATCAAATTATATCAACAAAGTTTTAAAAATAAGAGACATCCTTACAAAATAGATGTACTAGAAAGAATATCATGAGTGTAATAAGATATAAGGATAGAATGCAGAAAGAATAACAATTTATACTCAAAATAATATTCATGCTAAGCAGATAATGGATCCTATAAGACTGGAATAGAATACCTCTTGCCCCCCATTTTAAGAGACAAGAGGAGAAACATAGTCTAACTTGTAGAGGAAGGAGGGGAATACTCTATGTCAAAATTGTGAAGAAATTGTAACATGTGAATATCTATCTCACCAAAATGTAAAGGGATTGAAATAGAGATATGTTTATTAAAAATGTATAGTGTATTAAGAAAGAATGGTTTGATTGATTATTGATTATCTTGAAATGTAATGTTTGAAATAGGAAATGTGTTGATGTATAAATTTTTCTTGAGAAGAAAATAAGTTGCTCCTTTTTATCCTCAAATGCACAAATGGGAGATCCAAGTTGATCAACCCAAGAGAAGGGATAATACACAAATGAATCAACTATTTGGAAAGGAGAATAACAAGAGAGATACCTTAAATTATATTAATTATATGTATAGAAATGATATATGATATTAATTGAAGAAATGGGAGGAATGCACTAACCTTGAAATATTGCAAATCAAAGAATGTTGTTTTCTGAGGTCTATGGACTGTTTCTAGAAAAACTGATAGTTGATCCCAAATCGGTACGTAGAGACGAACAAAACCTAGAAATATTTTCCTGTTCCGATGTTGTCTTATGAAAAAGGTCAACCTTGACCCACAAATTTCAACCCTGGTCCAATAATGTCAACCCTAACCTGCACATGTTTGACAGAAAATCTATTCACACCATCTGAAAGAAAGCGGAAAAGGGTATCCAGATCTGGTCTCAAATCAACTATTCTGATCCTGTACCTATAAGAAAAAGGGGATTGTTTGTTTTGGGGGAGAGGTTTGCCTTATTCAAACCCCAATTCAGGAATTAACCTTAAAATCAATAAAGTATAGAATGCTAGCAAGTAGTAGAATTGAATCTAACAATCAAGCTATGATAATCAATAGATATGTAATTGTAATTCAAATGTATGCAAGCATGTAAGCGTGAAAGGATGAACTCAATAGAGACCATAAACCTCCATGATTGTATGCTTGAAATCCACTTTGAAGAGAGGATGGAATAGTCTTTGACGATGCACAAAGGATCTTGAAGGAAGATCACACCACCATGATGGCTAGATCTAGGGTTTGAATGATGGATCTTGAATGTTTGCACCTAATCCCTTCAAAGGCTTGAGAGATTGAATCCTTGATCTTCAATGGGGAACTTTAATTCTTGAGAGGAAGACTTGAACACCTTGAGAGCTTGGAAATGGATGCTTGGACTTTTTGCTTCTTGACAAAATCTTGATTAGAGCTTTTTGCACTTGGAAGACTTAGAGAAAATGAGAGAGAGAGACTTCCTTTTATATGAAATTAGGGCACAATCTTCTAAGGAGACTGACATAGGATAATTAAATTCAAATTAGACCCAGTCCCCTAGAAAGGAACTATATTAAATATAATTTAGGAATCAATGCTTCAGAACCCGAACTAGCCGACCTAGAAGCAGGAAAACTAAATCTTTGATGACCCCCGGCAGCCAACAAGCTTCCAATTTTGAAAGGGGGACCCTAGTCAGGGTTGAGGTCGACCCTGACCTAGGTCAAGGTCAAGGTCAACCCTGACCTAGGTCAAGGCCAAGGTTGAACTTGACCCAGGGGGCCAGAACCCCTGGAAAATATGTCAGGTGGGGTAGGAGGTGCCCAGAGAGGCCCAGTCAGGGTCCTGAACCAACACAGAAGCATAAGATGATGCAGAAATAGGAGAATGATATGGTAGAGGTCAAAAACATCCCCTAAGGAGGGCTAAATGCTATTAACATGGAAGTGCTTCCATTTTAAGATGATACACTTGGTTACTTAGATTTTCTATGTCTTTATACCAACATCCACTTGCAACATTGAATCCGATTAAACCAGTATTCATACTCCCATAGTTGGTCATTCAACTAGTAAGAGTTGGACTTGGTTTCGTAGAAGGGGTTACCACACAAGAGAAATTCATATTCATATTCTTATGGTCGCAGTGGCACGAGTAAGGATTATATCAACTCCTAGTTCCACAACGCTCTATGATGAAAATATATCTCAGGTTGCATCTCTTTCGCAAACCTCAAGGAAAATTAGTTGCATCTTCATGTTAGATTAGTTACATGTTTCTTTTTAGCTTAAATGTGTTCTCCAAAGCTTAGTTCTCAAATGGCTTGTCTTTCTAGCAAATTTCCAAGTTCAAGGGGGGATAAAAGTTGACAACACTTCATCAATTTAATAGTTTTAAGTCATTCAAAATGAGATTTTCCTTTGCATTCATCATCATTAGTCATTATTCATTACATATTCATGTCAAGAGAAAAACAAGAAATTGAAAAATTAATCATTATTCATTTTCCATTTCATCATTTAGAACTGCATCTCATAAAGTTAAAATTACATACATCCAAAACCAAAAAAAGATAGTTGCATTTCATTTATCTTAGCACTAAGTATTGCTTTTGTTGCATTGCATAATCCATACATGGTTAACTCAAAAAAACATATAGAGATAAATTTCATTAACATCATTTGCATCCATCTATCTATGTCCTACTCTAAGACATTTGCATCCATAGCACAATAGAAATAAATGCATCATAGAAACATGTAGATATGCATAAAAGGAAATCTCATAACATCATCAAGGAGGAATCAAAGATCATCATAGATAAATGTCCATCATCAATGTCTATAATATAAATTAGTAAATCAAATGTACATCAATACAATGGTCCATACATCAAAGTCCTGATAAAAAATACATATGATACATCATCAATGCTATATATCATGGGTCCAAATTTGTCTCATGACCCAGCAGGGGCACCTGATCCATCTCTGACTAAACCTGTGCTTGAACCCCCTGCACCATCAGGATCTCTATCACCTGCTCTATCCTGTGCACCAGGAGGTGCCTGACTCATGCTTGCACTAGTAGGTAACTGAGCCAGAGTCATGAGAAACTGCTGCAGCATAATTGTAACATGATCCAATCTAGCTGTCATTGCAGTCATCCCTGCCTGTAAAGCTTGAACATACTACACTATATCATCTGTAATAGGAGTAACTAGAGGTGCCTGTGATGTTGTAGGAGCTTGTGGTACCTGAGGTGCTAAAGGTACCTAAGGTATCACATGTGCCATACTAACCTGAGGATCAACCTGTGGTATCTGTCCCTGAACTGGAACCTGTCTGGCCACCTGGACACGTCTATGTCTGTGTCTGGCTCAATCTGTACCAACTCTCAAAGGAGCCTAACCCTAAGCTACCTATTCTCATCTCTGCCTAGGCTGCCTAAATCCACCACCTCGACCTCTCACATTTCCACCTCTCATGCGAAGTCCAACTGCTCTCTGTACCCGAGGTGCCCTAGGTACCCTCTAAACTCTATGCCTACATGGTCTATTTCCATCATCCCCATCATCACCATCATCTCCATCATCATCCAAGAGCTCGTCAAAATTAGGAATGGGCTGTACTGGATCAGTAAAATGAATGAACCAATGTCACAAAAACCACTCACAATACTCAACCGACATCCCTGCATCCACCACCTATGGCATCATATCCCATACCCCATATCCGAGTTGATCTATCTGCAAACAAGCTGACTGGTAGTCAACCTATGCTCCCCACATCGATCTCTCAGCCTATACTCTGGCATAAAGTGCCATACCTTGTGGCATACCTTGCATCTAGCCAAACTGACAGAGTACTCTCACATAGCAAAATCTCTCAATGACCAATTGTGATCGCCCTATCATCCATTAAGGTGAAAACATATATGGTAACTCATCATCATCCTCCCTCCACCTCTCACATTGTAGATATGGCCTCCATATTACCTGATAAATATAATCGATGGTACATCTCCAAAAATTGACCTTGCCCAGATGATACTGGACAACCATGCCATCATATAGAAAAGCATATGGATAACTACGACCTTGTACTCACGCTGAAACTAGCCTTGTAATAGGAAAATGCTCCCATGTGTTAGGAATAAGGTGTCTCAACCTTGGATAATTCATATTCTTATTATTTGTTTTGTAAAATGTATTTCTTGCAAATAATGTAATTAAGTGTGAGTGTACATGTCTATCTGGCATGTTGATGTGTCACTCCACTTGATGTGTCGGCATATTGAATTGTGTATAAGGAGATCATGGTTGAAACGGTTATGATGGATTCCTATTACATGTAAGAGCTATTTCTAGAAGGTTCTATGATGGGTGAAGACATGTAATGACATGTGGCAACTGATAAAGTTGAGTATTGTACACTCTTCCACAATTGTGGGGTTCAAAAAAAAATTTAGGGTTCCTATTTTCTCAAAGAATGGTAAAAACCTAATGTGGCTATCTTTGGAAGTTGCCCTAAAAAGGAAAGTGCATGATATAAGCATTTTTTAGGGTTGTAGATAGATATAGAAAAATAGTGTATTATTGGTATGGTTGGAAGCTACTAGATTAGTCTATGTGTGTTGATTGTCTCCTGAAAGAACTTGCATTGCAAGTGTGTTGTAACCGCTATGTTGAAGATAATACATTGTGCAGGTTTTGGAGTGCTGGGGTTTTTTACTGAAAGATTTTCCCCAGGGTAAATCATTGTGTCATTCTCTTTTTTCTATATGCATGGTATATGGCTGCAATATCTTTGTTAATGTAGTTAACAAATCTGAAATTGTAAGGATTTAAAAGAATTTTCACAATACTTTCCTTTAGAGATTAGTGTAGGAAGTTGTTTCTGCATCTGAGTTTCCTTACAAGTGGTATCAGAGCCTGATCAACTTTTGATCATAGTTGTTAGGTAGGGTTTTTTGAGCTAATCTCAAGTTGAGTGGGAGTTTTTTGTGTAGAGCATTCTGAATCTTATTTGCAGATTGAGATGGCAAGTTCCTCATATAGTAGAATGGAGGTGGGTAAATTTAATGGCACTAATTTCAAGTTGTGGAAACTCAAGATGGAAGACATGCTTGAAGACTGCGATCTATGGGAGGCTACTTCACTTGATGTGAGACCTACAGTGATATCTCAAGTGGATTGGGAGATCAAGGATTGGAAGGCTAAGGGTCTCATCAGACTCTGTCTAGCAGATGTCATTCTTCTGAATGTTCTTGATGAGAATACTGCAAATTCTTTGTGGAAATGGCTTGGGTCTGTGTATCAAGCCAAATCTCTGGTGAATAATTTTTTCCTAAGAAAGAATTTGTATTATTTAAGAATGGAGGAAGGTGGATCCATAACTGATCATCTCAATGCATTCAATTTATTGATTGCACAGTTGGCATCATCTAGTGCCAAGATCGAGGAGGAGGATTGATGTATGACCCTTCTTTGTTCCTTTCTAGATTTGTGGGACCATCTAGTGATGGATCTAAGAAGTACTATAGTCACATTCTATATGGATGATGTGGTGTCTTCGCTCCTATCTGAGGAGATGCAAAGAAAGACTTTGGATTCATCTAAGGAAGCCTTTGTTGTTCGTGGGAGATCCAACGACACAGGAAAGTAGAATGACAATAAGTCAAAGAAGGGTAGATCCAAATCCTGTGGGAGTTCTAAGAATCCTAGAAAGTACAAGGTGAAATGTTGGAACTGTGATAAATTTGGGCACTTCTGAAGGGACTGCAAATAACCAAAGAAGAAGAAGAAAGGCTCAGATTCATCTTTTGAAAAATCTCAAGAAGATAGAGATGCTTTTATTGTAGCTTTGGCAGCCCATGCATCTAATGATGTGTGGTTGGTATACTTGGGTGCTTCTTTTCACATGACCTCTCATCGAAACTGGTTCTCAAAATATGAAGAGTTTGATGGTGGAAAGGTGTACTTGGGTGATGATTCTCACCTAAAGATAGTTGGACGCGGAAGGGTCACTATCAGATTTCCTGATGGATGAGTAAAGGGAATCAATGGAGTTATGCACATTCTGGGCTTGGCATGAAACCTATTATCTGTAAGTATGCTGAATGATGTAGGTGTGAAAGTTGTCTTTTTGAAAGATGGATGAAAGATGATGAGAGGTTCTATGGTGCTCGCTAAAGGTACTAGGAAAGGTACTTTGTTTCAGCTTGATGCATGCATTGCTCAATTCAATAGTTCTTCTATTTCAAAGAAGAGAGTGGCTATCACTTCATCCCCACCATTTGAATGAGCATTAAAGAAGACTGTGGCAATGGGTTTCGATGGTAGTGCAGTAAGTGTACCTAAGGGTGCAAACACTTTGGAAGGCAAGCTTCCTGTAGAAAAGACAATGTTGTGGCATATGAGATTTGGTCACATTGGTGAGAAGGTTCTTAGGACCTTGAAAACTAAAAATCTCATCGAGGGGCTAAATGATTGTAATCTAAAATTTGATTTCTGTGAATACTGTGTTTATGGTAAGCAAAATCATGTTCAGTTCTACTCCAGTTCTCACAAGTCTTCTAGACTTTTAGATCTTATTCATTCTGATGTATTTGGTCCTGTAAAAGTTCCTTCTTTCTCTAGTTCTATATATTTTGTAGCTTTTATAGATGATTACAGTAGGACTTGGATATATTTCCTGAAAAGTAAAATAGGTTTTCAGTCGGTTCAAGTAATTTAAGGCTCTTGTGGAGAATTAGACAGGTAAAAGAATCAAGTGTGTGAGAACTGATAATGGTGGTGAGTTTTGTCCATAGAGTTTGAACAATTCTAAAAGAATAAGGAATCGAGAGACATAAGACAACTCCTTACACCCCGCATCAAAATGGAGTTGTAGAGAGAATGAATAGGACACTAATGGAGAAGTCTAGGAGTATGCTTAGTGGAGCTGGTTTAGAAAAAAGGTTTTGGGCTGAAGTTGTGGCCACTGCTTGCTATTTGGTTAACAGATCTCCTACATCAGCTCTTTTTGGTAAGACACCCATGGAGGTGTGTTTTTTTAAGAAGCCTTCAATTAGACATCTTCATGTTTTTGGTTGTGAAGCTTATGCACATATTCCAAAGGAGAAAAGGTCTAAGTTGGAAAAAAAAGTTGTCAAATGTATTTTCATCGGATACAGTGTTGGTGTGAAAAGATACAAGCTTTGGGATCCTATGACTAGTAAGGTGTTTCATAGCAGAAATGTTATTTTCAAAGAGCTAACATCTTCTCCTATTGTGCTACAACCAAATGAAAAAGAAAAGGAAAAAGATATTGTTAAGTTTCCTCCTACCCCTAAGAAGACTGAATAGAGAGACCATGTTGGGTCTAATAATGAGGAGAGCTCTAGCAGCTCTGATAGTTTGGAAGAAGAGGAAGAACAACCTCAACCTCAACCCTTGAGGAGATCCATGAGAGAAAGAAAGCAACCAGAAAGGTTTGGTTATTCTATGTTAGATTCCAGTTGTGCTTTTGCTTTGATTACTAAGACTGATGAGCCTAGATCTATGAAAGAGGCTTTGGGCATGGAAGATGCAGGTTCCTGGATTGAGGCTATGGATGATGAGATGGTTTCATTGGAGAAAAAAAAAACTTGGGACCTTTTACCTTTTCCTAAAGGGAGAAAATCTGTATGTTGTAAATGGGTGTTCAAGAAGAAATTCTGTGTAGATGGCAGTGTTGAAAGGTACAAAGCTGAATTGGTTGCAAAGGGGTATTAACAGGTAGAGGGAATAGATTATGGTGAAATATTCTCTCCTATTGCAAAGTTGACATCCATTAGATTTCTATTATCTCTTGCTGCATCATATGATTTAGAGATACAACAGATGGATGTGAAGACAGCTTTCCTTCATGGTGATCTGGAGGAAGAAATGTATATGTCACATCCTGAGCACTACATTGTTAAAGGTAAAGAATCCTTAGTTTGCAGATTAAAGAAATCTCTATATGGTTTGAAGCAATCTCCTAGGATGCGGTACCTTAAGTTTGATTCCTTTGTGTTTTCAATTGGATTTGTAAGATCAAAATCAGATCATTGTGTTTATTTTAGAGTTGAAAATGATCTCCCTCTTATTGTTGCATTATATGTTAATGATATGTTGTTGTTTGGGAAGGGTAAGGGTATGATTTCTGATTTTAAATCTTAGTTGTCAGCACAGTTTGAGATGAAAGATCTTGGGGCAGCAAGGTACATCTTGGGTATGGAAATAAGTAGAGACAGGTCTAACAGAAAACTTTGGTTGAGTTAGAGTAAGTATGTGAAGTCTGTGTTGGACAGGTTCAGCATGGCAGATTGTAGACCACTATGTGTTCCTGTTTCAGTGCGAACAAAGTTATCTGTAGATGATTGTCCAAAATCTCCTAGTAAGGTGGAGGACATGAGTAGAGTACCTTATGCTAGTGCAGTTGGCAGTCTTATGTATGCTATGGTCTGTACTAAACTAGACATTGCCCAAGTAGTGGGAGTCTTGAGTCAGTTTATGGCTAACCCTGGATGGGTACATTGGGATACAGTTAAGCGAGTATTCAGATATTTGAGGGGTACATCAAATTACTCCATATGTTACCATGGTAACTCTTCTAGATCTCCACATTCAGTTTGTATTCATGGGTTTGTGAATTCAAATTGGGCAGGTGATATTAACAGCAGGAGATCCACCAGTGTTTATGTGTTCACTATGTTTGGTGGTGCCATCAGTTGGATGAGTAAGCGACAACCTATGGTTGCTTTGTCCACTACAGAAGTTGAGTACATGGCTGCTACTCATGCTTGTAAGGAAGCCATTTGGCTTAGGATATTGTGTTCTGATGTTGGTGTTGATGCAGAATAGATTACTATTTGGTGTGACAGTCAGAGCACTATTTTCCTTGCGAAGAATCCAACTTTCCATGCCAGAACGAAGCACATTGATGTGGAGTTTCACTTTGTGAGAGATATGGTGGAAGATGGAAAGGTAAATTTGGAGAAGGTAAATACTGTGAATAATGTTGAAGATGCATTAATGAAACCAGTGGGCACTACGAAGTTTAGATGGTGTTCAGAGTCTATGGGCCTTTTTGGCCTATAGCGGTTAGTTCCTGTTATGTTCCTATTGCTCTTACAAGGTGTCCAACAAGTGGGAGAATGTTAGGAATAAGGTGTCTCAACCTTGGATAATTCCTATTTTTATTATTTGTTTTATAAAATGTATTTCTTTAAAATAATGTAATTAAGTGTGAGTGTACATGTCTAGTTGGCATGTTGATGTGTCACTCCACTTGATGTGTCGGCATATTGAATTGTGTGTAAGGAGATCATGGTTGAAATGGTTATGATGGATTCCTATGACACGTAAGAGCTATTTATAGAAGGCTCTATGATGGATGAAGACATGCAATGACATGTGGCAAATGATAAAGTTGAGTACTATACACTCTCCCACAATCTTGGGGTTCAAAAAAAATTTTAGGGTTCCTATTTTCTCAGAGAATGGTAAAACCCTAATGCAGCTATCTTTGAAAGTTTCCCTAAAAAGGAAAGCGCATGATATAATCATTTTTTAGGGTTGCAGATAGATATAGAAAAAGAGTGTAATATTGGTATGGTCGGAAGCTACTGGATTAGTCTATGTGTGTCGATTATCTCCTGAAAGAACTTGCATTGCAAGTGTGTTGTAACCGCTGTGTTGAAGATAATACATTGTGCAGGTTTTGGAGTGCTGGGGTTTTTTACCGAAAGGTTTTCCCTAGGGTAAATCATTGTTTCATTCTCTATTTTTTGTATGCATGGTATATGGCTGCAATATCTTTGTTAAAGTAGTTAATGAATCTGAAATTGTAAGGATTTAAAAGAATTTGCACAATAGTTTCCTTTAGAGATTAGAGTAGGAAGTTGTTTCCACACCTGAGTTTCCTTACACCATGTCCATAACTATAATAATACCACACCTACAGAAATAGCTACATTGCACTGATACACAATCTCATGAAGATCATGATACAACTGAGCCAAAACACAAGAACCCTAATCCAATCTTCGTGGATGTGAAATTAGGTCCTCTAAAATCTGGCCCCATCCGATCGTGAAACCATGACCTCTCCTATCTGGCAAAAGTAATCCCCCAATCAAAACTCCTAATAACATTGGTAAAGTGGGAAATGAAGCAAACTATGCCCAAGTAATGCAATCATTAGCAATGGTGTTATCTCCAAACACCCATCTGCAAACACTGCTATCGTACACTGAATCATAATACACCCACTCTCCAGGAGTCAAGATCCTCAATAATCTATATACATCATCTAGCGTAATAGTCATCTCGCCCAGAGCTAAATGAAAGGTATTATTTTCAGAGTGCCATCGCTTTGCCATAGCTATCAACAAACCTCAATTCAACTGAAACTAAGGGAGATCTAATAGGAAGTTGAGTCCACATGTCTCAATCATACACCGTTCAGTGGGTGTAAGCTCATCTACTAAATCAAAAATCCATAATGCTACACCTCATACCTGCAACTTGCGGTAATGTTCCTACATTTTGAAACAAAGTGCATCATGTTAGTTTTTCTCTTGATGAACCATTCTAAGTCAATCACAAAAAATTAAATCTATCTTTGCTCTAACTTGAGCGTATCAACTTATTTCTCCTAACCTCTATATCATGAGACACAAGGACAATTCATAATCATTTTTAATCATATTTAATTGACCTATCAAACATTCATCATTATGACTTTTATAATATCCTAAACACCACGGGACATTTTGGATGAACATTTTCTAGCTTGGAATCTAATTGGGTCATCTAGATGATCAATCGAATTGAGTTCATCTATTTCCTATATCAAATTTCCAATTTTATGGTAGGCAGCACTTAACTTAGTGTACGCAGCTTTTTAAGCCCCGTGACTTCTAAAACTTTAAAAGTGGCTCTTTACCACTAAGAGGCGGCGCTTAACCAATTAGGCAGTCTTTTACACACCTACGTGGCTTTTCAAAACTCATACACAACTTTTAAAAAATAGGGTTTTTCAAATCGGATGATTAATTTTTGGGTGACAATTTTGACCTAGCTCCTACGTGGCTAAGGATTGCGCATACACGACTTTTCATAGGATGGACGCAGCTTTTCTCTGCCCTACGCAGAATTTTACCTATCCTACGCAGCATTTTGCTAAAATTTTCCTAGAAAGAAATAAAAAGATATATTAAATGCTATTTCAAAAGCAATAAATGCACTAAGGGAGTTTGAACCACTCATCGGAGGCCTGTAGTCAGGAGGTCTCTGATATCTACGTGCTCCCTCAAACCTGTGCTCTTGAATGGGGACCACCATCATTGTCAATCGTCAGAGGCTCAGAGCAAAATCTCAATAGTGAAAAGTGAAAATGAATAGTAAATTTGGCTTTTTTAACCTATTTTAACTATTTTAACCTATTTTATGAGATTTTTGACCCAATCAAACCTAATCTGCATATTCTGCATACTGGGGAATTTGTTCGACATCTTTCCAACCATCATTGATATAAAAAATGCAATCATCTTGGATCTCTTCTATCAGCATTGTTCATCAAAAACTTTTACATACAATCAATATGATTTCATTTCTGAGGGGGCATCATCATATCATCAAACTGGGATTCTGCATCATATCTTGTATCAAATCTAGAGCATTAAAATTTCAAACTTTATCATATCAGAGTTTTCATATCATATTTTCATATCAAAGTTTCATATCAGAGCATCATATTAGAGTTTCATATTAAAGCATCATATCAAAGTTTTCATATCAGGGTTTCATATCAGGATTTCATATCAAAGTTTCACATTAGGTTTTCATATCAGTCAATCAGCTCATTAGTATTGAATCAATGATCAGGACAATCAAGCTTTCTTTGAGTCAATGCGCTTCACACATCAATTAAAAGAGGGACATTTGTAGACACCTAAAATTGACCAAGTGTATCTCAAACATTCCAAACTATAAATCTTAGCCAAATGCCTTAAAATGTCATCTCAATACAAAACAAATGGATCAAATCAAATGGACAAAAATTAAATCAAATTAAAAGATCAAATAATCATGAAATCAAATAATTAAATTCAAGCCTAAAGGGATTAATCAAATTATGAAATTGATTTTTCAATTGTATAGTTCAAATCAAAAAGATCAAATCCAACCCAATCACCCTTCCATGGCTAATTTAATTAAATGATAGAGTTATTTAATTCCTAATATCTTTGAGACAACCAACCAACTTTCCCTCCATTTGCAAACACCTCAAAGCTTTTGAATTAACCAAACTTTGATCATGATCAACTCACTCTACCCCCTACCCTTGGGAAAATGCTATAAATACAAGCGATTTCCTTTGTGTTTGGGATCCAAGAATTTCAAGAGAAAAAGCATCCTTACTATAGGCATATTTAGAGAATTTGATAGCATTGGAGAGCTTTTGAGAGAATTTCAACATTTGCATAGCATTTTAGCATATCATGTTTAGGAGCATTTGTTGTTTTCTAACATATCGTGGAGCATTTTAAGCATTTTGAGCATTCTAGCTAGATTTGAGCATTCATTTTTCATTCATATCTCATTCTAGGATTGTCCTTGAGAGAGATTAAGCTTGAGAGCTCTCTTAACAAAGCTTGGATAGAGAACCATGAGATGATATAGGTTCTTAGCTTCAATTATTAGATTAATTTGTATTATCTTTCCATAGAATTGTTGCTCTTAATCTTAATTTTGTGAAGGTGTATTTTCTATCTCTCTCTCTCACACACACACACACACACACACATATATGTATGTATATATATATATATATGTATATATATATGTATATATATACATATACATATATATGTATATATATTCATTTATCATTATTTCAAATTAATTTCTTCAGCTAATTAATAACATCAGTATATATATTAGAATTACTCAATTAAATATATTTATATATATGTACTTATCTATATAATAAAGAACCATTCTCTATTATATATATACGTACACATATATCTATGTAATGTTTTAGTTACATTATTCATTTAATCCAATAGTAATCTATCATAGATGATTTATCCTACTAAAGCTACAAATCATCAGAACTCCCTCTTAGCTAGGGAGGATAATGAGTATATCAACACAAAGTGAAAAGATAGATCACCTTAATGTAATATCATATTATATGGCATGTTCACAGATATAATGTTTGGAGATATCCACCATAATGATATCAACTCATGATATTAGGAGTAATGGCCCACAAATATCAAGTCTCGTGATATTTACTAATTAATTAGAGTAGTGGCCTATGAATATCAAGTCTCATGATATTCACCAGGTACTCATGATGTCCATAAGGTATGTGCATAAGTATCACCCATGTGATACCTACCATGGGGACATTATAATCATGGTTTTTTCACAGATATTAATCCACCATGGTATATCTATACAATACAACATGTAGATATATGTGATAATATCTATCTCTTAGTAGATATTGATTTACAAGATATGATCTATCATGATAGAAGATCAAGTTATTGTAAGATTGTCACCTTGCAATAACTGCCAAAAGTAGAAGTGATAATCATTTAGAAGTCGTCACTTCTTCATGATGTACACAAGGCCCATAAAGTCTTAAAATAACACTCATGATGAAATAGAAATATTTTATTAGTAAAATGATAAATGATCTTGAGAGTTATTCTCAGTAATTACAACCATACCAAGCTTACCTCTAAAGTATTCTACCTTCATTTTCTCAAGAGGTTTGGTGAGGATGTATGTTTTATGGTGATCTTTAATAACATGCTATAACTCAAATACATTTTTCTCCACCATGTCTCTAATGTAGTGATTACGTATCTCAATATGTTTAGATCTTTTATGAAATACTAGGTTCAGGGAGAGTTTATGCAACTCTGGTTGTCACAATGGATGATGGTAGGATCTACTGGTTTTCCAAATAATCAAACTAGAATTTTTCTCAACCATACTGCTTCTTGTGTTCCCATAAATGCTACTATATACCATTATTTTGTGGAGCTCTGAGCCACTGATGATTTATTTCTAATTAACCAGGATATCATAGCTAATCCTCAACTGTATCAACATCCCGAGGTTCTTTTTTCATCCACATTATTTCTAGCCCAATCTAAATCAGTGTACCCATGCAAATTAAGATCTACATCTTTATTTCTTAATCCATATCTTATTGTTCCATAGAGATACCTTAAGATGTGTTTAGTTTCTACTAATTGTAATTTCTTTGGTTCACACATGAACTGACTAAGTGCATTTCCTACATAACAAATATTTGGTCTAGCATTTACCAAGTACATCAGAGATCTAATTATCTATCTATATAGAGTAGGATTTGTAGTCTCTGAGTCAACAATTGCTTCTTTTAGCTTGTGCAAATTTATTTCCATTTGAGTAGACATACACATGAAATCCATCATCCTAAATCTTTTTAGGATGTCAATAGTATACTTCCCTTGATTTAGAATAATGTCATGTGTCTACTGCCATACTTCTAAACCTAGGAAGTAGTGAAAAAATCCTAAATCTTTCATGTCAAATTTGTATGAAAGATCTTGTTTGCACTTAGTGATAAGATGATATTCTCTTGTGATTAACAAATACTGAAAATAAATAATCATAATCAACATATCTCCATTTATTACCTTTAAGTATAGATTTGGGTGTACCTCATTTTTGGAGAAGCCAATTTTTGATAGATAATGATCTATCCTTTCATACCAAGATCGAGGAGATTTTTTGAGACCATATAGTTCTTTATTCAATATGCAGACATGGGATTGTTTCTCATGCACTACAAATCCTTCTGGTTTCTCTAGTTATATTTCTTCAATCACTCCATTTATGAAGGCAATCTTTACATCCATTTGATGAATTTTCCATCTCTTAGATGTAGAAATAGACATTATAGCTCTGACTGAGGTATACCTAGAAACTGGGACAAATATTTCTTCATATTCAATACCTTCTTTCTGAGAGAAGCCTCTTGAAACAAACCTAGCCTTGGGTTTTTTCAATGGTTCCATCTGCCTCATGTTTAATTTTAAATAATTACTTGGAGGAGACCACTAATTTTTCATTGGGTCTGGGTACAATATCCTAGACATCATTCTTGATAATGAATTTATACTCTTCAATCATGGAATCCTTCCAAGTTTTATGTTGAAGGGTTTCCTCTACATTTTAGGGCTCTAAATTTATAAGTTCACTCATGAGTGCAACATAGCTCAAAAATCTATTGGGTCTTTTTCTTTTTATGAAAGTTCCTGGAGGGGTTGCATATTTTCCTACTTTATCAATCATCTTCTTATCCCGTAGAGGTCTTTTCTTATTTACTCTAGATTCATCAGCAATATCTGTGGGCTCAAAAAAATTATTGAGTTCTATGATTTCTTGAGTCTCCCTCTGAATCTCAGGAGATGGATCCTTTTGAGGATCTTCATCATTTATTTCATTTTCATCCTTAGATCTTTTAAATGAAATATCTTCTTCAAATATCAAATCTCTACTTAGTTCAATGTGTCTTTGTCTTGGAATGTAAACTCTGTAGGATTTAGAAGTTTCATTATACCCAACAAGAATTCCCTTCTTCCTAGAAGACTCTAATTTAGATCTTTTCTCTTTAGGAATGTGAATGTAAACTGGACATCGAAATATTCTCAAGTGACTTATATTAGGGTTAATTCCATTGAATTCTTCTTCATGGGTTTTGTTTTCTATATGGGAGTGTGGGAATCTATATTGGATGTATATAGTAGTACTAGAAGCTTCAACCCAAAGATAAGTTTCTATGTTTTGATCATGCATCATGGATTTTGCAACTTCAAAAATAGTTTTGTTTTTTCATTCTGCAACTCTATTTTGTTGAGGGTTGTATGGAACAGTGAACTCCCTCTTAATCCAAGCATTTTTACAAAAAATTCTAAAATATTTTGGAATTGTATTATCTCCCATTGCCTTTTCTTAGTTTTTAAATCCTCTTCCCTGATATGTTTTCACTAGAGCCTAAAATTCTTTTAACCTCATAAGAATTTGTTCAGAATCTTTCAATTTAGAAATTATATCCATGTATTCCTAGAGTAGTCATCTACAAAAGTAATATAATACAAAAAGCATCCTATGGAGGGAAGAGACATAGGTCCACATAAATTAGAATCAACAAATTCTAGTACAATTTTAGATTTGCTTTCACTATTGTGAAAAGTGATTTTGGTGTTCTTCCCTAATGAACAACCTTTGCAAGTCCCTTCATGTTTAGGTTTTATTTTAGGTAGTCATGTCACCATCTTCTTTAAAGAGGCTAATCCATGAAAATGAAAAATTTCCTAGTCTCATGTGCTAAATTTCACTTATATTAGTTGAATCATGGATTATGAATTGAGATGGAGAATTAAATAGCTTGTAAATGCATCCATGCCTTATTTCAATAGTATGAGCATTAGTTATGTTTTATTTTATGGGCCAGGCTTGTATTTTCCCTTCCATGAAAGTAATTATGTACCCTTTGTCTTCTTTTGATCCTGTGTATGAATAGTACACCTATGAGTTGGAGTGAGATGCATGTTTTGAGTTTGATGGTGCAGGTCACAATTCCTTTTACTAGATAATTTTTATCATCTGCAATAGTTACTTCTTCATCTAAATTTTCCTCTATGGAATCTAGATGTTCTCTGAAGCATTTTATGTTTTGGGAAGCCTCATTGTCTATCACCAAAGTGTTTAGGATGTTTGAAACTTGAGTATAGAGGGAGGAGTAAAATACAAGTTTCTCTGAATCCATATCCGTTCTTTTTTTACTCACTTTAGTAAAAGAGGTGTGTGGTTTGGGTCATTCAGGACACTTCACTATAAGAAGACCATATTTGTCATGTCTATGGCATTTCACTTTAGATAGGTCCCTCCTTTTCTTGAATGATTATTTCCCACTTGTATCCTTGCCTTTTTTTTCCTTTTGAAGTTATCCTTCTTCCCTCTTTTGTGAGATTGACTGGTTAGAATCTAAATGTCTTCTTTTGTGGAATTCATAGCGATCCCTCTATTCATTAATCTAAACTCTTCTTAAATGCAGTCTGTTTTCAATCGATCAAATTTATGACATGTAACTAATTGAATGTTTGATAATGTTAAGTTGAAGATGATGCAAGACATTAAATTAGTTAATGGTTTTTATTGTCATTGATGTCAAATTGATATCATCTGTACAGTCATGTACATAATGCCAAAGACTTTAGAGAATCAATGGAACAGAGATTATGCTTTCAACAATGCATAAAAATTAAGTATTCACTAAGTGACAGACAACACCGATGGAGTGCACACCATCAGTAAAGGCAAAGAACAAAAATCACAGTGATACCCGATGAGCTGAAAAATAGAGTTGCCTGATGAGAAAAATCCAATGATGCCCGACGGACGGAGATCCTGAAGCTGACTGGAGTCACACCGATGGAACTGGTAGTTATCAAAAAATATCTAGCTGGCAGAGCTTAAGGATAGACTTAACTGGTTGTTTTATTTTTTTTATTCAACCAGAGTTAAGTAATTGATTTAAAGATGATTTATACAGTTGGAAAGAAGATAACTATGAGATAAATTAGGAGTTAAAGCTTTAAATC
This sequence comes from Thuja plicata, assembly GCA_018584345.1. Taxonomy (NCBI): domain Eukaryota; kingdom Viridiplantae; phylum Streptophyta; class Pinopsida; order Cupressales; family Cupressaceae; genus Thuja; species Thuja plicata. The sequence continues at coordinate 333,920 of MU228020.1, forward strand.
AGATTGGCTGGATTGTTTTTCACACCAATAATCAAGAATCAAGAATCAAGAATTAAGGAATATCATGTCTATATAAGAGACAAGAATAATTAATTTTTGCAATCACATACATAGGAAGAGGAGTGAATAGAAAGAGGATGCTGAAGAGAAACTGATGAAGGATAACTTCATACAATCCTGATCAATCAAGTTGAAGGAGAGCTAAAGAATTCTGCAGACACCAATGAAAAGTGAAGTACAGCATCACAGAGTAGAAAGTGTGGAGCACAAAGAATTGAATTGATACATTGATCATAGAGGTAATGTACTTAAATAGATCTAAAAATCTACAATTCAAGTTGCATTAGAAATAGGTCGTAGTGTTTCAGATTAACCATTGAAACATCAAGTCTCTTAATAGAGCAGGACTTAACCATCTTCTATATATTGAGGTACATCCCAAGTAGTTCCAAAAAGGTTGATTCATGAAAGTAGCATTGAAATTTCATAAAGCCTATTGACAGTCTAAGAAGAAGGCTGATTCAAGGATGGTAGCAAGATTTGCATAAAGCCTATTGATAGTCTAAGAAGGAGGCTGATTCAAGGATGGTAGTAAATAGATGCCCAATACTAAGTGACAACCTCTATGTATAAAATCCTCTAACAAGGTCACACCTAATAGTGTGTTTGTAACCTTTAATAGGTTTGGCTCCTAACAGGGCTCACTTCAGAAGACTAAAAATTTGGGGTACTGATCCCAGTGGTTTTTCCCTTAATAGGGTTTCCACATTAAAATCCATGTGTTATGTGTGTATGGTTATTACTTTACTGTTTTACATTTCACATATGCATTTCTAGATTGATTGGTGTACTCTGCATATTTACTGTGTCGGTAAATAGTTTTATTGCTTATCGGTAAACAAGGAGAATAAGGACAGACAAGGAAAATTGATAGATAGTTAATTCATTATTAATATTTCATGGCATGTATCTTGTAGGGACTTAATAATCTAAGATGTATTTAATTGGTGGTTAAAGTTTAAAGGATAATTATTGAAGCCACTGATTCACCCCNGATTCCCCCCCCCCCCCCCCCTCTTAGTTATTACTAACAATTGGTATCAGAGCTTGTGTGCTTAGAAAGAACCCGTTTCAAGACCTAAGTAAAGATCATAAGATGGACAAATAAGATGTGCCCAAGTTGAACAAAGATAACTTTGCTTCATGGTAAAGCAAGATAAGACTCCACTTATCAGGTATTGGTAATGATGATACTCAATACTTAGATACTGAATATGTGTTGCCTACAGGAGTATTGAGATTAGATAAATTGAGAGAGAAGCATGAGCATAATTGCATGGTTATAGAGCTTTCTTCCTCACTCTCTGATGCTTAATTTGAAGATGTCAAGGACTGCAAAACTGCAAAGAAAATATGGGACAAACTAAAGCTTGTACATGGAGGTGATACAAATGTTCTAAGAGCCAAGGCAAAAAGCCTTAGAGGAAAGTTTGATGATATCTGAATGAAATAAGGAGAAAACATCACACAGTACAACACAAGAATAAAAGAAGTAGTCAATGCCATACGAGTTGTTGGAGGTACACTTGAAGAGGAGATAGTGGTAAGTAAAATCTTAAGAACCTTATTGCCTATATATGCTATTAGAGTTTCTGCTATTCAAGAAATGAGAGCAGTAGAAAACAATACAGTTACTCTTGATAGTTTAATTGGTAGACTGATTTCATTTGAGATGAATAACTTTGTCAATAGTTTCTTACCAAGTTTAGAGTCTGGATTTAAGTCTTCTATGAAAATAAGCAAATCCAATCATAGATACTCATCTAGAAGGGATAGTGAAAGTGAAAATGAAGAAGAAGATCTAGATGAAATAAAAGCACTTATGGCTAGAAGAATACAGAGACGCAAAGGTAAATACAAAGGCAAGCTACCACTTGTATGTTTTAATTGTAAAGAGATTAGACACTTTTCTGCAAGATGTCCTAACAAAAGAAAAGATGATAGAAGTAATGATAGATCTTTTGAGAAGAAATTTGAGAAAGGTGATAACAAAGATTATAGAGGTTACTGACAATCAGAAAGAAAGGATACCCGAGACTGCAAGGACAAAGGAAAGAAGGCTAGCTACCTAGATGCTTGCAAAGATGAAGATACTGACATCCAACCTGATGATGACATCAAGATGGTATTTGTAGCTATGAAGGATGATTCAGATGAAGATGAAAGGTATGAAGAAATTGCACTCATATCTAAGGTTAATAAGAATGATATCTAGATTATAGATAGTGGCTGCACTCACCATATGACTAGTGACAAAGAAAAGTTTAACACTTTTGAATATTATAATGGTGGTACAGTAAGAATGGGAAATGATACGCCTTGTCCAATTGAAGGTAAAGGAACAATAATGCTGAATAACCTGATTAAATGTGAAAATGCTTATTGGGTAAAAGGATTGAATTATAATATATTGAGTGTTTCTCAGCTTAATAATTCAAGTCATAGAGTAGCATTTGAAAATAAGAAGGCAAATATCTTCAATGAATCAGGAAAACTGATTGGTACAGGTGAATAGACTAAAGGTAACTTATTCTATCTGAATGATACTAACACCACTTGCTTAATAACTAGAAATGAAGACATATGGTTGTGGCACAAAAGATTGTGTCATGTGAATCTTGACAACATGATGAAAATAAGTAGAAGAAGAAGTGTAAGAGGCTTACCAATGATGACAAAGCTAGACAACATCATGTGCAAAAATTGTCAAAAAGGTAAAATGATAGTCTAGTTTCAAAAGTAAAACCCATACATCTAATGATATTCTAGAATTAGTCCATACTGATTTATGTGGACCTATGAGGACAAAGAGTTATTATCGAGATAGATATTTTATTCTCTTTATTGATGATTACTCTAGAATGATGACAATCATGTTTCTAAAAGAAATATCTGAAGCATTCAAGATGTTTAAATGGTATAAGGCTATGGCAGAAAAACAAAGTGGTAAGGATCTAAAATGTTTAAGATCAGATAGAGGAGGAGAATTTATATAAGATGAATTCACTAATTTATGTAATGATCATGGTATAAAAAGATAGGTTTCTGCACCAAGGACACCACAGAAAAATGGTATTGTTGAGGGAAGGAACACATCAATAGTTGATTGTGCAAGAACACTAATGATAGAAAAGGACATCACCCAAATCTTATGGAGGGAAGTTGTCAGCACTGCTATTTATACACTTAACAGAGTACAATTGAAGAAGGACACAAAGAAGACACCTTATGAGCTATGGTATGGTAAAACAACCAATGTAAGTTACTTCAAAATATTTGGTAGTCAATGTTATGTCTTAAAGGATGATAGAAATGGAAAGCTTGATGCCAAAACTGATGAAGGTATTTTTCTGGGGTATTCTACCAAGAGTGAATCTTTTAAATGTCTAATCAAGGCTTCTAACAAAATAGTTGAAAGTGCAAATGTGAAGATTGATGAATTTGCAGAGAAGAATGAAATGGAAAGCACAAAAGAACTAGAAGACTACAACAAGTTTGCATATTGTGAAGAACCCATAACTCTACCCGAGAAATAGTGCTTAATTCCAAAACAACAGAATGTTGCAACCAATGGTCAGGATAATGATCAAGATAATGTGCAAGGTAATGAAGATCAAGCTGATACACAAAGAGCTATACTTGCACTTGCAAGATATGTAAGAAGGAACCATCCAGAGGACCAGATCATAGGAGATAAGAAAGATGGTACAAGAACAAGAAGTAAGTCTTTAAACTCAAGTTGTTTAATTTGTGAGTTTGAGCCAAAATCTGTCAATGCTGTACTAGATAATGAAGAAAGGATAAGTGCTATGAATGATGAGATTGAGCAGATTGAGAAGAACAAAACATGGTCACTTGTGCCAAGACCAGATGACAAGAATGTCATCAATACAAAATGGATATTCAGGAATAAGGTGAACGAGAATGGAGAAGTCACAAGAAACAAAGCAAGACTAGTATGTAAGGGGTATGCACAAGAGGAAGGTATAGACTATGGAGAAACCTTTGCACCCATTTCTAGGCTAGAAGGAGTAAGAATACTACTTGCTTATGCTACATATAAAGGATTCAAAATATATCAAAGGGATGTCAAGTCAGCATTCCTAGATGGAATACTTGAAGAAGAGGTATACATTGAGCAACCAGAAGGGTTTGTAGATCCAGACAAGAGGAACATGGTATGTAGACTTCACAAAGCCTTGTATGGATTAAAACAAGCTCCCAGAGCCTTGTATGAATGACTTCATTCCTATCTAATAAGTATTGGATTCATAAGGACTAGTG
>MU228020.1:339124-382227 GCA_018584345.1 Thuja plicata
TGCAATCAAAAGAACAATTGGCTGATATCTTCACCAAGCCACTGCCCAAGGATACATTTGAGTACCTGAGAAAGAGACTAGGGGTCAAACCCTTGTCTACCAGTCAGTAAAAGACTGAAGGCTGCATAAGCCTATATATTTTTAGAATATCATTCATGTTGATGCAAGCAAAAAGATGAACTTCAAAGCTAAATCTATATACATAAAGGTATATATCAAAACCGAGCACCAAAGAATGTTGTTGTATTGCTGATGGATAAGGGAAATTCAAGGAATATGTTATGGATAGAAAAAAATAATTGTTTGAAATGAATGTCAGATATTTGTAAAATATATGTTTGGCATTGTTGTCAAAGGGAGAGAAAGTTTCCATATTATCACAGTCTTCAGAAAAAGAAGAAAGATTATCCATTAACAAATTACTCCAAATAGGGAGAGATCATATCTATAGGGAGAGAATTTGTATGAATGAATCATATACAAAAGGAAAGTTGCTGACAAGAGACAGAGACATCAAAGAAGAAGAATAGTCAAAAGAGAGAAATTGACACACAAAGAGAACACAATACATTAGTACATTTTTATCAGTTATCAAAACAAACTATTTGGTAATTTGATGAATCTCAATGATTGTATTTCATATTGTATTAGAAATAGTATAGTGTGATAATATAGTATGTTTCCATCAATGCCAAAGGGAGAGATTGATGACATGTAACTAATTGAATGTTTGATAATGTTATGTTGAAGATGATGCTAGACATTAAATCAGTTAATGGTTCATATTGTCATTGATGTCAACTTGAGATCGTCTATACGGTCATGTAAATAATGCCAAAGAATTTAGAGAATCAATGGAACAAAGATTATGCTTTCAGCAATGCATAAAAATCAAGTATTCACTAAGTGACAGACAACACCGAGGGAGTGCACACCATCGGTAAAGGAAAAGAACAAAAGTCACAGTGATACCAGATGAGCTAAAAAATAGAGTTGCCCAACGAGAAAAATCTAATGATGCCCATCGGACAGAGATCTTGAAGCTGACTGGAGTCACACCAATAGAACTGGCAGTTATCACCGATGATTAATTACAGAGTTGACTGACAGAACATAGAGTTTAGAAAATGACAAAATATCTAGCTGGCAGAGCTTAAGGATAGACTTAACTGGTTGTTTTATTTTTTTATTCAACCAGAGTTAAGTAATTGATTTAAAGAAGATTTGTATAGTTGGCAAGAAGATAACTATGAAATAAATTAGGAGTTAAAGCTTTAAATCAGATTGGCTGGATTGCTTTTCACTCCAAGAATCAAGAATTAAAGAATATCATGTCTATATAAGAGACAAGAATAATACATTTTTGCAATCACATACATGGGAAGGGGAGTGAATAGAAAGAGGATGCTGAAGAGAAACTGATGAAGGATAACTTCATACAGTCCTAATCAATCAAGCTTAAGGAGACCTAAAGAATTCTACAAACACCGACGAATAGTGAAGGGAAACATCATAGAGTAGAAAGTGTGGAGCAAAGAGAATTGAATTGATACATTGATCAGAGAGGTAATGTACTTAAATAGATCTGAAAATCTGCAATTCAAGTTGCATTAGAAACATGTCATAGTGTTTCAGTTTAACCATTGAAGCATCAAGTCTCTTAATATAGCATGACTTAACCATCTTCTATATATTGAGGTACATCCCAAGGAGTGCCAAAAAGGTTGATTCATGAAAGTAGAATTGAAATTGCATAAAGCCTATTGACAGTCTAAGAAGAAGGCTGATTCAAGGATGGTAGCAAGATTTGCATAAATCTTATTGACATTCTAAGAAGGAGGCTGATTCAAGGATGGTAGCATATAGATTCCCAATACTAAGTGACAAAATATATGCATAAAATCCTCTAACAAGGTCACACCTAATAGTGTGTTTGTAACCTTTAACAGGGTTGGCTCCTAACAAGACTTACTTCAGAAGAGTGAAAATTTGGGGTACTGGTCCCAGTGGTTTTTCCCTTAACAGGGTTTCCACATTAAAATCCATGTGTTATTTGTGTATGGCTATTACTTTACTATTTTACATTCCACATATGTATTTCTAGATTTATTGGTATACTTTGCATATTTACTGAGTGTCGGTAAATAGTTTTACTGCTTATCGGTAATCAAGGAGAATAAGGACAGACAAGGAAAACTGACAGACAATTAATTCATTATTAATATTTCATGGCATGCATATTGTAGGGACTTAATAATCTGAGATGTATTTGGTTGGTGGTTAAAGTTTAAAGGATAATTATTGAAGCCACTGATTCACCCCCCCCTCAGTTATTATTAACACAAATTTTAGAAGTTTGGAGCAAGCCCTTCCTCCTTGAAAAAAATGATTCCCATGAGAGAGGAAGTCCATTTAGGGATATCATTGTTAATTCATTACTATAAAAAGTATGACCAATTGTGGAGAGTTGATTTCTCAAATCTGTTATCATCATAGAGTATGAGGAGATAGTGTCACCCTAGTTCATCTTCATTTGCTGAAGTTGATTTTTAAGAGAAAGAACCCTAATAGTGTTGTTGATCTCAGACATGTCTTCTAGGGATTTGAACATAGCATATATTGAGTATAATTTTGTGATAATAGGAACTATGTGATCTTTCACTCCGTCTACCAATAATTTTGTTTCTTTGGTGTTGTTCTTTTCCCATTGAATCTTTTCATCTTTCCCACTAGGTTCAGAGTCTACATTTTCAACTATCATTTTTAACTCATGCTCTTTTAATTTAAGAATCGTCTAGAATTCCCAAGCTACAAAGTTTAAATCACCTTCAACTTTGTGTTTAAGTCTAACTCCATTCACCATCTTGACTAAGGTAATATTTTTCAAAAAAATATTTATGGTAGTTAGATTGCCTTAATGTTGGAAATCTGATCTAATCTTTTTCTCACACATGATCTGATACCATGTTATATTTTGATCAGATTTAACATAACGTGTATTTTATTTTATTCCCTAAATTTATCCTATAAATTCTTTTTTTTCACACAGTAATTTACTATGTTAAATTTCCGCTAATAGATATCATGAATAATTCTCTAAGAATTACTTTTCTTCCTTATTATCTATATGCCTAATCAATATGGTAGGTACAGATTATATCTTATAACATAAAAATTCTATGAATATTATTATCACCGAAGAGGTTGATATCACTAGAGATTGTGGTAATTATGTTTCACTGTGTATATAAATCTGATTTGGTTTACATAGTATATATGTGGGAAGGGGTGGGGACATGTCCACAGATGGAAATGCCTCCACATTATGGGGAGACATGTCCCTCCATGGATATGGATCCATGTCACATTAGTGATAAATCAACTTAGTCGATATCATTATCATTTATCGCATAAACATTTCTCTATTACAATCGAGAGATATGTAATATATTTAGTCATCGACAGAATTAATATGTTTAATAATATACGTGGAATTATATATATATATATATATTATGTATTTATATGTATATATATTGATGACATTAATTTTACATTAGTATGAAAGCAACATTTTTAGTAATCATACACCGAAAGACAAGATAAAGATAAAACTGAAAATCAGATATAAAGAGATCACCGAAAATGACCAAGTACAGAGATAACTAACAACACAACTTTGTGTGTATACCAAGAATGCAAATTCAAAAGGATAATGGGGAACTTGAAAGAGGAAAATAATGTGTAGGACATAGTACAAACCAAAGATACAGTTAAAGAGCAAACTGAGAAAACAAAACTGAAAGATAGTCAACGGATTCCAACGCATAACTGACTGTCAGAAACTGAGTCAGTTGCAGCCAACAAAAAGTGGATCTAACTTCCACGTCAGATAAATAAATCTCATTCTATTTTTAGAATATTTATTTGTTTTTAAATCCATTTATTTAGGGACAATAAACATGAATCTAAGTGCTTTAATCAGTCTAACTGATTTAAAACACATAGACTAGGAGATCTAGGTAAAAGTTGTAAACCTCATCTTAGAGTTAACATTCTTTTTCATGAAACTTTATGATAAAAATCCATCTTATAGATAGATGATTCAATCATTCATTATACATTTTTGAATATGAAAGAGAGGATGAATGAAGCCTACAAGCACATATATGGATCAGATTGAAAGTTTCAAGAACCAAAAAAGTAAAAAGTGAATTTGGTTAGCAAGAACCAAGAACAAAGGCTACCGAGAATCAGAGGTATTACTCAATCACATTAGGTGATAATATTATTCTTTTAAAATTAAATGGATCTGTATCAGTAATAGGAGATTGCATGTACTAGGATAAACTATATTTTTCTATCATTCTAACAAGTGGACCAAAGTGTTAAAATCCTTTCACGGAAGGTGGATTTAACAGTCCAACTACAAATCTCTTAACCAAGTGCAGACTCAACAATGTTGTTAAAGCTCTTAACCGAGTAGAATTTAATAGGTCTCCATAGATACTCTTAAGTGGGTAGATCATCAGAAGTGATCAAATTGTAAACCTTAACTGGCCCCTTCCAATTTGCAGATAGTGAATATTTTGTGCGTGCCATCCCCACCATAGTTTTTACTTCCTAACAAGATTTTTCTGCGATATCATATCTTGTGTTATGTGTCAATTACTTTGATGAATCTTTCTATGAATGTTCACATGTATGTTAAGTTTATAAATTGATATAACTCACATCAAGATAACATAGATAAGATGTGGATATACAATTGATTACACAAAAGTTAACATATTCACCCCTCCCCTCTCAATACACACTTCCCATTAATTCCAACAATTGGTTTCAGAGCTAAGTCCCTTATTTGGAAAAGCTTAAAGGCTTAAGAGAAAAGATGATATAATGGAGAAGTACAAACTTGACAAGAATATTAAAAATAAGAAGCTAGAAATTTAGATGTTCTATGAATAGTATAGAGAAGCTAGAATCAACATGAGACAGCTGTTAGATGAAAGAAATATTATGGAATCTCTCTGTAACGAGACAGATTATCATGAGGAAGCGATACCAGAATTCTTTGAGTCTTCAGGATCAAATACAAGAAAAGCATCAGATACATTAGAAGAAAGCATCACAAGCCTAACTGAAATCAATCTACATCTAGGTGGACAAGTTAAATCTCTGCAAATTGGTCAAGAAACATAGATGATAAGAATGATTGATGTCATGAACAATGCTAGACAAGATGAGAAAGAAAGAATACTAGCTATTAATGATAGAATAAAGATTACAAAAAAAGCTACAAGAAAAGAAGTTTGAAATACAAAGACTTATAGAGCATCATCATGAGATTACAAATCAGATTATTCTTATGAGTCAAGAGGCAAACAAAATAAATGTTGAACTCATTGAAAGAATAGAAGCTATGGGTGAGATAAGGGATGGGAATGATCAGTTGAAACATGAAATAAGAATTCAGTCGAAGCATAATGAAATTATCAAGAAAGATGAAGAAAGAAATAAAAGAATGGATGATTTTCTTGAATGACAATGAAGAGTCAACAACAACACCAGTCTAGGTTTTACCGAGAATGGAGAATCATCAAATCAAACTAATCCAAAGAATGTCTATACAAATTCAAGACCAATAAATCTTACATGCAATCACTGTGGAAAGAAAGGTCATACATCAAATGTATGCAGAGGAAAAATGAAAGGTATTCCTAAATCTCCATCTTCATTCATAGGATTTTGTTATAAATGTAACAAGAGGGCACATAAAGCATATGAATGTAAGTCTGAGATGAAATAACCAAAGAAGGAAACCTACATGGACAAATACTTTCCTAATTTCAAAATGAATGGGCACACAACTCTTGAATGCTGGAAAAAGAAAAGGCAAGCATGGAAGCCTAAAATTAAAGAAACTCCCTATCAACCAAAGAGAGTCAGTAACCAGTATGTATGGGATTACAAAACTTGGACAAATTGAACAGAATGTGGAAGATTTGGTCACATTGCTGAAAAATGTATGAGATAGTGGACTAGAAAGTCTAGAGGCTAGACTAACCCCGGAATGAAATTCTTACACTATCATAAAGTTCATCCTCTAAAGAAATACTGCAGAGACCAAATGACAGAAACCAACACATATCCCAGTGGAAATACCATTGAAGACATCCAGAGGGAAAGAGACAAAATATGGAGAAAAGATTCTAACAATGATGAAGCTGAACCAAGCAATGCAAATGGTGACACCCCATCCAATAGATCCAGTGACATCACCACCCCCACCTAAGAAGAACAAGTAAGTATGGAACTGCATTACAGTATGTATTACTTTACATCAACTCAATAATATGTTGATAAAATGCCAAATTATCATAAGTAAAGATGCATCATTTTATTACTTGTTAAAATTTGTGATAACTATGCTATTGAATATACATACTGAAATCCGTCAATACACACTCAAAGTTGTGACTACCTAAACTTACCAAGAAGCGTCGGTTAAAAACAAAGTTGCTAGTATAAACCAAGCCTCATCAGTAACCGAGAAAAGTGAACAAGTTGTTTGCAATACTGAAACCCGTCAGTAAAAGCAAGAGGTGTAACGACCGCCCCAAAATGTCATGTTATCAGTGAAGGGAATTTGAAGTCTTAACTGAAAAACTCCATCTTCACACACCAAGGAGTGGGTAAGCATTAATGACACACTTTTTAGGTCAAACGACTATAAAAGGGCGACTGGTCGGTCTCATTGTTCACCACGACCAGAGCAAAGCGACGAGAGTGAATTTTTAGCAAAAAGAAATAGGATCATAGAGTGACCACAACTTGACATAGAGCACTCCTAAGTAGATCAGAAAAACAATTGGTGTATACAGTAAGTTCTACAACAACCGACAACTCTATTCACGCATTTCACAAAAAGCCCTAAATCTGAAAAATGGCCACGACATAAAGAACTGTGATATAAAAGAACACCTAGAAGGATGAGTTTAAGCTCATCAAGAATTTAGCATGTGAGGAACCACACTACAAGAATCACCCTAAGGTTACCTCACAACCCGATGATGCTGGAGCATTCTCACGAATTGTAATACCCACCTCTTAGGTTGCTTTTCAGTTTGTGGATGCCAAACTTGTTTAGGCATTTTGGATGTATGTGTGGATTTAATCAGATAGTTTAGATGATATTTATATGTTATATTTTAGTATGTTATTGATCTTTTGTTAGTATGTTATATCTTTTGTGTATATGTGATTTATGGTTGTTTAATGATGCTTATGTATATGTTAGGATTTCATTTCGATTATGGTTTTTTGACAATACTGACCTTAGATTTATATGCACATGGATCATTGTATATTTTCATTACTATTTGATGTGCTTGGTATGGTATGGGACAGAGTCATAGTTACTTGCTTTGGCAAGATCCACACGATAACCTAGTCTCAACCATTATTTGTCATATGATATATGCATCTATGTTTGTCTTTGTGATAACAGGTTTGCAGGTATTGGGCTACGTCTTCCCTGAATTGGCAGGAGTGAGCGTGCCCTATCGCATTAATCTCAATGGTAAGAGAGGTGAGATAGTTTTCAAGTCCAAATCCTATCCTAAACCTAATTGTCCTAGTTTGTGGACAAGTATCTATTTTGACTACCCTGACCGAATTTGTATCGTTGATAGGAATTCGTGTATCCCTTTCCTTGATCTTGTTTGATTTTGCTTGTTTTCAGTTTCAGGTGCTTGATGTGATTGTGTGAGTGTTATATCATGTTATTTATTTAATTGAATATTATTGCAATTAATTATTAAATATAGCGTATTTAATTAATTGAAAATTAAATTAAATACCCATGTTTAATTGAAATGTTAATTATAGTAAAATTACTAAATATTAATATTTAATTGAATAATTAAATTGAATATTAGAGTAAATAAGCTTTTATGCTTGATTAAATAATTAAATATTTAGTTGCATGGATTATTGTGATGTAAATGTTTAAGTTATTTAAATTAATATTTTATTAATTACATGTGCAAGATTTGGTTTAAAAAGTATTTTCAAACTCAAAGCTCTCAACTTGAATTTAGGAGTCAAAGTTGAGTTGTGCAAGTAATTAGATATTTTAATTAATTAATTGTTATTTTCTTTCAATTTTGGGGAGAGTCCTTTTAGGAGTTAACTGGATGTGTTGTCATGAGGATTTGCTTAATTAGGGGAAGTTGATCCTCATTAGGGGGATTCTTCTCTCATTTGAACATAACAGGTTTTTAGGAGCATTTTTGGAAGTTTTGGTGTGTGCTTGGTTTTGGAGCATAATTTTGGAATTCTCCTTGCTTGGATTTTGTATTGTGCATTCTTCAACAGTTCTTGAGGTAGGGTCTTGTTCATGTCAATTCTGGTTTTTTTGGATCCCTGTCTTCTATGCATCCAAAAAGCTAAGATTCCTTTGTTTGGTCATTTCTTGCTTGTTTATTTTGGGTTTTGTTGATTTCAATTGGAAAATATACTCTTAGATCAATTTCATGTGAATTCTAGTTTGCATGTCAGATCTGTCCTTGTGGGCATAAGGGGTTTCATTTTATAAGCATGAAGTGCAAATGGGTATTAGGGTTTCTAGTTGGAAATTGTTGTTGAAATACGTGTCTATGAAAGCTTAGATATTATATTTTCATTGTTTATCATTACTTGGCATAGTCCAGTTATGCTATCCGAATTTCGTTGAAAAATTCCTCCTAGAACTCCTGGAAAATGATAAATCAATATGCTCTATAGTTAAAACTATAGTAGAAGAAAAAAATAAATCCCTCCCTTAAAATATTCTTTGCAAAAAAATTAATTGGAATAAAAAAAATAACTCTCTGTATTTTTACAGAGTTGATAATAAAAAAAAATTACACCAGTCAAAGAAAAGAGAAAGAGACAAAAAAAAAAGAATAAAAGCAAAGGAAAGAAATTGTTTTATTTTATAATTTTGCTTCCGAGATTAAAAAGAAATAAAAATAAAATAAAAAATTATTAAAAAAAAAAAATTTCACATGCAAAAGTTATTGTTTTAAAAGTTTAAAAAAAATAAAATTAAAATAGGAGATATTTTTCACAGCAAGTCAAATTGTGATATTGCTATCAGGATTCAACTGTGTCAATGAGTTTGACTCAAAAACTACACAGTTGAATCCTGATAGCAATATCACAAAATTAAAATAATTTAGTGGGTGGCGGGGGCCAGCACATCCCTCACCACCATGGACCGGCCACCGCACGGTCTCCACTATAAAGTGGGGCCGTGTGGGCTGCGACTTCCACCGTAAGGTGGGCTGCAGCACGACCGCGGTCCGCACAATACAGTGGAGCCGTAGGTCAGTGACCCGCGGGGCATTGGAGAATGGGAGGGGGTGGGGGCCACAGGGACCCCCCCCATATATTTCGGTTTAATTTATTTTAATAATATGTTTTGTTTTTAAATTGTAAATTGTTTTTTTTTAATTTTAATTAAAATTTTGTTGGTAGTTTAATTTAATTTGTAAATAAAGTTTATTTAATTTTTAAATTAGGTTTTTTTTAATTTTTTAAAATTAGTTTTAAGTTAATTTTTAATTAGTTTATTATTAATTTAAATTAGTTTGTAATTAATTATGATTTAATTTATAATTAATTTTTAAATTGATTTATACTTAATTTTAGATTAGTTTTAAAATTAATTTTTAATTAGTTTTATATTATTTTATGGTATAGTTGGGAAAATTAGTTGGAGAGGGTGTTTTGTTACCATTATTGAATGATTGGTACTGATGTTTATGGGCACCTATGAATTTAATAACTTTGTAACTATAACTGAAAATCGGTGATTAACTCTTAGAGGTATTTATGTGCAGAGTTTATAAATAGATTTAGAGATTATGTTAGCGCCTTATTTAATTTAATACTTTCTGAATATGAAGTTATTATTTCATGATGTGTCTGGAGTGCGTGATTAAATGAGTTGTATATTCTTCTATGTTATCATGTATCAAGTATCTGTTGGGTTAGATGACCTTAGGACATAAAGCCAGAGGTTTTGGGATTTTGATTTCTGCATGGTATCTTGTATGAGGTCAGTTCATGTTTATATGATGATGTCATGGTCATGATTCTTAAACCCAACCAGATTCGTTTAAGTTGTATTTTATGATCTTGCGAGAGTACTGTTATTGTTGTAGCTATTTGAGAACCTATGTGCTCCTGAATGAGCAGGATGCGATTTGTGATTTTTTTATATCTTCATATGTTGATCTTGAGCCTAGGTAGCTTAACTAAGTATACAGTGGGGAAGTGGCTTGCAATGGGGGTCCATGACTCTAAGCGGTTACTAGGTAAACCCATTGGCAAGTTACTTAATAAGTGAAAATATGTTACATTAAAGGGGTTGAAAATGAACTAATAAGATGTCTGAGTCTCTACCCATGCCTTGAGTGTTGTTGCATGATAGGATGGGAGTTGGGAATCCTTGTCTTCATGAAAGGATTACTAAGCCACATAGGGTCTCTTGGAGGCCAGAGTCAAGAGGTACTACTAGGGTTACCTTCAAGGTTGGACTTATGTGATGACACTTCTCTGTATACAACTTAGGTTATCCTACGTGTGTCAGTTACCTTTGGTGTTGTTTAGTATTCTTTGTTTTGGATTAGAGTGCTTCTAGGATCTTCCTTTTGCATTGAAGTATGAGGTCATGTATACCTTAGAGTTTGCATTCTTGTTGTATACCCTGTGTGATGGGCCTGTTACTATCTCCTCAGCACAGTGGGAGTGTACCTTTGGTTCCACATGGTCGGGTGGTAGTGATTCTTATTACCATTGAGATTGCGATGGATTCTTCTTCATGCTTGGATGTTCCTTGTTGCAGTTATCATCCTTTGGAGGATGCATTGTATTGTTTTAGTATGTATTATTGCATACACTGTGATTTGTGTAGTGGATGTTGATTAGGTAGTATACCTTATGGTATCAGTTGTATATGTAATATTTTATTATGAGATGTATGTAATTGGTTTCAGATTATGTAACCTTTATGTCAGTTTTTTGTTATTGTAATTGTAGATTAGTTGTTTAAGTAATTCTACGTCAAGGAACCCTCGAGAGGTGTTATCTATGTATGAGTTGTATTTCATGTATGTCATGTACTTCATTATGTTGCTTCAACATTGTTATTAATATTATTTGTAAACATTTAAAAAAATATATTCTGTGAACTTAGTGTCATGTTTAGGTTAAGTTCTCCTGGGTTCCCTGGCGGGGCATTACACGAATACCAGCTAGGGTTTTGCTCATCGAGGACGTTCGAGTATTTATACACTGCAAGATTGCAGAAATAGGTGATTCAAAGGTTGAACAAGCTTATAAGAATCTATGCAATGAAGATGGAACATTAAAAGATGAGCATAAACATATAGAATTGAAAGGGCTCACTAATGCCCTATTATTCCCGAAGGTATTCAAAACTAAGTGGATTTGGTTAGTACTGAGTTGAATGCACAATCATAAACTTTGGCTGGATGAAATAAAGATGATAACCTGAGATGTTATCCATGCGGTCACTAGTTAACCTGCAACTAAGAAGGTAAAAGCACTAAAGAATCCACCCAAGGCCGAGACTAAAAAGATCACAGGAGCCAAATGGGATGACAGAGGATTGAAGGTTTCCACCATAATCAATGATGAGATGAAATTTGGTGTATGTATTCTAGGCTACACATTGTTTCAAGCCAGTAGGATGAACATCATAGCATCCGGTGCAGTAGACACAACTTACAAGATTGTAAAGAAGGGAACACAGTTGGACTTATCTGAACTTCTACTGAACCAATTACAAGATAATTTGAAGACTATAAGGAATGCAAAGTCAAACACATGTAAGTTTGGCTCACTCATAATGTGCATTTTCTTCTACTTTAAAGAAACATTCCCATCGGTAGGAAATGTGAAATGGGATAGCACCAAACCAGTCACCATACAAATTAGTGAACACATAGCCTCACTGGGAGATAATTTTGAGACAGTGATGGATGAATAATTTAATGTATTCAAAGACCAAATGTAGAAGAGGGTAAGGATCCCTGAGAAAATCATTGATAAGTTTAAAGATGAAATATGTTTCATGGTTGATATAGATCATACTTATATCCATCTTGTTGTACTGAGGATAACTTGGCTTCAACCATTAGAATATGAGATAAATATAGATCTAGCATCTAAAGAAATTGGTGCCTTGTTAAATGAACCATTAGATAAGAAAAAACCTAAGTTTGGAACTTATGAGGTGGCCAAAACAAAAATATAATTTGGCCTGGTTGTTAAGAAAATTGGCAGGAAAAAGGACAAGATGGTCAAGAACCTTAAGAAGATATTGTCGGCAACAGAGGAAGAAACTGAGCAAGAAGAATAAACTGAAAAGGAGGAAGAAACAAAAGGACAACTACCTATCAGTGAAGCTAAAGAAAATAATGACTCCAAGGCCGCAAAGTCTAATTCACCACCTCCTCAACCAACCAAGAAGCCAAGGACAATAGCTACTTCTAGAACAAGAAGTCAAACATCTAAGTATTCAAGTCCTTCACCTTTAAATACAGGAAAAGTAACAACATACAAGAGGAAAGCGACCACACCGAAGAGAGGGACAAACAAAAGAGTAAGGAAGCTCATCAGAACATGAGAAGATATTGAATACACTAAGCAAGATGAAGATATAGAGGCAGAAAATGTCAAGTTAAAAGCTCCAGAAAGAATTGATGACATATGCAAATCTATTGCAAATTTAGGATCTATTACAGATTCTAAGATTAGAAGATGGCTAAAACTAGATCCAGAAGATCAAAACAAAGTTGAAGATGCCATCATAGAAAAAATGTACAACTTCAAATATGTATCATTTCAATTTGAAAGCAATAATGTACCAAGGGAAATCTTAGACAAACTATACTCAAGATGGACATTTTCTTTGAAGAGTGAGAAGGAAATAAGAGAAAGAGTACTTGTTACTCTCATGCCTTCTGAATCCAAGAAGGAAGAAATTGATGAGATGACAGAGAACCACAAAAAGGAATTCTCACCAAAGTTGAGAGCCTACAAACTCCTTCAAGGGAAGCTTATAGAGCTTGAACAAGAAAGACACAAGAAAGGGTGTAAAATTCTAAACAGACCTATTGAGGAAGAAAGCCTTGACAAAGACCTACAATAGAAAGACATTGATATGGAAACTCAATAATAGATATCAATAAAAGATATAGAAGATGATACATCTATTGAGTTAGATAAGGAAGAAGAAGACACAACCAGAAACAAAAATATGGATGTTGCAGATGAAAAATATCCTGACACCACAAAGGACAACATTGTGGATAATACTATCATTGACATTACCAATGACCCAACAAAAGAAATAAACAAAGATCAAGATGTCAATGTTACAAAGGACACAACTGATGAGAAGGAGACTAGAATTGATAATGCATAGGTGAATATACCTAGCAACATGCCAATATTGATACAAGCTATCAATATTCTGCAACAGAAAGACAAATCACCTGAAAAAGATACTCCCGAGGATGCAGGGGAAGAGGAAAAGAAAGACAACACCCATGATTAGAAGGACATCAGAGACACTCACACAGTAACTGATACTGATTGTTAGAAATAAATGAGAGGGGGGGGTGAATCAGTGGCCTCAAAAATTAATCCTTAAATCAACCCTTAAAACTTATAACCACAAATTATGTCTCAAGTTATCTTTTGTCCTACAAGATGAATGCCTTGAATACTTATAACAATTTTCTAGTTGTTGGATTGCTTTGTAAATCTCTCTTCTATATGATTATCGATAAGCTGTTAACTATTTACCAAAACACAATAAATATGTAGACTATACCGATAAATCCATAATTGCATATGTGAAATGTAAAATAGTAAAGTAATAAAACATAAACGCATAACACATGGATTTTAATGTGAAAACCCTGTTAAGGGAGAAACCACTGGGACCGGTACCCCAAATTTTCACTCTTCTGAAGTGAGCTCTGTTAGTTTCCAACCCTATTAAAGGTTACAAACATACTATTAGGTGTGACCTTGTTAGAGGATTTAAAAGATAGTTTGTCACCTAGTATTTGGCATCTAATGCTACTATCCTTGATCAAACACTCACTTGGCCTGTCAAAAGGTATCAGGCATATCCAATGCTACTTTTATGATCAAACTTTTTGATACTCCTTGGGATGTATCTCAATTATAAAAGACTTTTAAGTCCTGCTCGGTTAAGAGACTTGATGCTTTAAAGGTTAAACTGAAACACTAATGATCTGTTCATACATACAACTCAATTGTAGATTTTCAGATCTATTTTAAGTCCATTACCTCTGTGATCAATATAATCAATTTTATACCTTTTCTCCACACTATTCTGATCTATGATGTTGTCTCACTGTTCATCAGTGTTTGCAGAATCTAGCTCTTTCCTCATCTTGTTGATCAGGACTGAATGAATACTTCTTCTCCTTCAGATTTTCTCTTGCATCTTTCCTCTTCTCTTTTTCACCCCACACTTTTTTCTATCGTAATTAATTGGGTTTGTCTCTTTATAGACATGATTTACCTTTTCTTGGCTTTCTTGATTCTTGGCATGATCCATAATTTTTGCCAATTAGATTTAAAGTAACCTCTTGTTTTATCTCAAACTGATCTTCTTGCCAACTAGATAAATTAGCTTTAAATCAATTACTTATCTCTGGCTTTATCTAGATGATTAAAAAAATGATAAGTATTCGTTAAGTCTATTTATCTCTCTTGATAGCTAAGCATTTTGTCATTTCTAAACTCTCTATTCTGTTGGTCAATACTTTAGTTAGTCATCGGTGATAACTGACTGTTCCGTTGGTGTGACTTTAGTTGTCATCGGGATCTCTATCCTTGTCTTTTCCATTGGGCAACACTGAAATTGTTTCTGTCGAGTTACTTTGTGTTTTTCTCGTCGGGAAACACTATAAATTTTCTCATCGATAATGTTGTGCATTGGCTTGTCAGGTAACACTATGACTCTGCTCTTTTACTCTAACTATCGACATGCACTTTGTCAGTGTATACAGTCACTTAGTGAATACTTGACTTATATGCATTACTGATATCATAGCCTTTGATTCATTGGTTCTTTGAAGTATTTGGAAGTATTTCCATGACCATACAGATTATATCAAGTTGACATCAATGATAATAGAATACATTAACTAATTTAATGCCTTGCATGATCATCAACTTAACATCTTCAAACATTCAATCAATTACTTGTCATCAATCTCTCCCTTTGGCATTGATAGAAACATACTATATTATCATACTATACTATTACTAATACAATATGAAATATACAGTTTCATTAAGCTTCCCTAATGTAAATTATACACATGTCTAGCTTTTGGTAATCTCAAATAGCTTTGATTTTATTCTTTCATCTTTCTATCTATCTTCAATCCCTTTACTAGATAGATGTAGAATATTTCTTTCTCTGATGTGATGTGTTCTCCTTCTATGTCAAACTCTCTCCCTTTGACTATTCTCCTTTCTTGTGATGTCTCTTGCCAGCAATTCTCTTCCTTTGTGTGTACTCTCCCTTTAGATACTTTGATGGTTATGATCTCTCCCTGAGTTGATAATGGATGTAATCTCTCCCTTTATCAGTTTGATAATGAGATATCTCTCTCCCTTTGACAGCAATGCTAAACAAACAACTTTTCAAGAAAGATTTTGATAGTGATTCCAAATGGATCCTTTCTATCCATAATATATTCCTTGAATTTCCCAATCCACCGGTAATAAATCTGGTGCTCGGAGTAGATAAATACCTTTTTGTGTATAGATTTGTCTTGAAGTCCATCTCTCTGCTTGCATGAACATGAATGATATTATGATAATATGTAGGCTGATGAAGCCTTGTAGTCATCTTACTAACCTGTAGGCAAGGTTCAGACCCCTAGTCTCTTTCTCAACTGCTCAAATGCATCCTTGGGCAATGGCTTGGCAAAGATATTGGCCAATTGTTCCTTTGATTTCACATACTCAAGTATCACCTCCTTTTCCTGAACTTGTTCTCTTAAATAATGATACTTGATGGAAATATGTTTTTTTTTAGCATGCATGACTAGATTCTTGGAAATGTTTATTGCACTTGTATTATCACAATAGATAATTACTAGCTCTAAAATTTTCATATGCATACCTTTCAGTAATTGTTTGATCCATGCAATATTTGAGAAGTTTGCAGTAGAAAAAACATACTCTTCTTCTGCAGTAGACTGAGAGATGTATCCTTGCTTCTTGTTGATCCATGTGACAAGTCTTTCACCCATAAAGAATGCTCCTCCAATTGTGCTCTTCTGGTCATCAACATTTCTAGCCCAATCAGTGTCGGTAAAGACCTTAAGTTCAAATTTATCTTCTCTTCTATACCATAAGCCATATTCCTTAGTATTCTTCAGATATCTTAGAATTCTTTTCATAGCAGTCATATGTGATTCCCTGGGATTAGCAAAAAATCTTGCAATTATTCCTACTACATGTGCAATAGCTGGTCTAGTGTGTACAACATACATGAGGTTTCCAATCATTGATCTGTACAAAGTCTAATTTACCTCTGATGACTTGTCCTCCTTTGTCAACTTACATCCAATTTCCATTTTTTTTCCAACTAGTTTGGATTCTTCCATCTTGAATATTTTTAGTAATTCTTTGATGCACTTGGATTGTGTAATGAAAATACCTTCATCTTGTTGCATGATCTATAGAAAAAGAAAGAACTTGTTCTCCCCAAACATAGACATCTCAAACTCTTTGCTCATTTCATTTGCAAATTATTTTCATAGCATATCATTGCCTCCAACTATGATGTCATCAACAAATATCTCAACAATCAAAATGTTAGCATCAATATCTTCCTTCAAATAAAGATTATTGTTTTCACTAGTCCTTACAAATCCAATACTTATAAGATAGGAGTGAAGTCTTTCATACCAGGCTCGAGGTGCTTGTTTTAATCCATACAGGGCTTTGTGTAGTCTACATACCATGTCCCTTTTTTCTAGATTAGCAAACCCTTCTGGTTTTTCAATGTATACCTCTTCTTCAAGTATTCCATTCAGAAATACAGACTTGACATCCATTTGATATACCTTGAATCCTTTACATGCAGCATAAGAAAGTAATATTCTCACTCCTTCTAGCCTAGAAATAGGTGCAAAGGTCTCTCCATAGTCAATCCCTTCTTCTTGTGCATACCCCTTGCATACTAGTCTTGCTTTATTTTCGGTGACTTCTCCATTCTCATTCAGCTTATTCTTGAATATCCATTTTATACCGATGACATTCTTGTCATCTGGTCTTGGTACAAGTGTCCATGTCTTGTTTTTCTCTATCTCCTCAATCTCCTCATTCATATCACTTATCCATTCATCATTATCTAGTGCAACATTGACAAATTTGGGCTCATAATCATAAATAAGACATATTGTATTTAGAGACTTACTTCTGGTTCTCATACCAACCCTTTTATCTCCTATTGTATGGTTTTGTGGATGATTCTTTCTAACATATCTTACAAGTACATGTTCAGCTCTTTGTCTATTAGCTTGATCATCATTTTGTTCTTCATTATGTTCTCCATCACTTTGTGCATCATCTTGAGAAATATTTTGATCATCGGTATTTGCAGCCTGATGCTCGAGCATAATGATTTGGTGCTCGAGAGCTCTACATTGTTGGTTGGGTAGAGTGTTAGGTTCCTCATTGTAAGATAACATATTGTAGTCCTTTGGTTCTTTAGTGCTTTCAACAATTTTTTTAGAGGCTTTATTTAGACATTTATAAGCCTTGCTCTTGGTAGAATACCCTAGAGAGACTCCTTCATCACTCTTGGAGTCAATTTTTCCATTTCTATCATCTTTTAATATATAACATTGACTGCCAAACCTTTTGAAATAACTTACATTTGGTGTGTATCCATACCAAAGCTCATAAGGTGTCTTCTTGGTGTCTTTCTTCAATTGTACTTTGTTTAATGTGTAAACAACAGTACTGATAGATTCTCTCCAGAAGATTTGGGTGATGGCTTTCTCTATCATCAGTGTCCTTGCACAATCAACTATGGATTTGTTCCTTCTTTTAGAAATTCCATTTTGAAGTGGTGATCTTGGTGCAAAGACATGTCTTCGGATTCCATGCTCATTACAAAAGTTATTGAATTCATCTAAAATAAATTCCCCTCCTCTATTTGACCTTAAGCATTTCAATTCTTTACCACTTTGTTTCTCAACCATTTCCTTATACCATTTAAACATCTTAAATGCTTCTGATTTATCTTTTAGAAATATGATTGTCATCATTCTAGAGTAATAATCAACAAAGAGAATAAAATATCGATCTCCATAATAACTCTTTGTCCTCATAGGTCCACATAAACCAGTATGGAATAATTCTAGAATGGCATCAGATGTATGGGTTTTCTTTTCAAACTAAACTTTGTCATCTTACCTTTTTCACAATTATTACACATGATGTTGTCGGGCTCGGGCATCATAAGTAAGCCTCTAACATTTATCTTTTTTGTAATCTTTATCATGTTGTCAAAGTTCACATGACACAATATTTTGTGCCACAAACATATGCCTTCATTTGTAGAAATCAAACAAGTGGTGTCAGTATCATTCAGATAGAATAAGTTACCTTTTGTCTGCTCACTGGTACCAATCAAATTTTTTGATTTATTGAAGATATTTTCCTTCTTATTTTCAAATGCTACTCTGTGACCTGAATTATTCAACTAAGAAACACTCAATAGATTATAATTCAATCCATTTACCCAATAATCATTTTCACATTTTATTTGGTTATTCAACATTATGGTTCCTCTACCTTCAACTGGACAAGGTGTCTCATTACCTATTCTTACTAAACCACCTTTATAGTATTCAAAAGTCTCAAACTTTTTCTTATCACCAGTTATATTGTTAGTGCAGCCACTATCTATGATCCAGACATCATTTTTACTAACTTTAGATATGAGTGCAATTTATACATACCTTTCTTCATCATCATCTAAATCATATTTTACTTCCACAAACACCATCTTGATGTCTTCCTCAAATTTGCTGTCAGTATCATCATCTTTGCATTTAGCTAGGTAACTGGCCTTCTTTCCTTTGTCCTTGTAGTCTTGGGAATCTTTTTATTCTGATTTTTGGTAGCTTCTATAATCACCTCTGTCAAACTTCTTTTCAAATGATCTGTCATTACTTCTGTCATCTTTTATTTTGTTAGGACATCTTGCAACAAAGTATCCAATCTCTTTACAATTAGAACAAAAAAGTTGGAATTTACCTTTGTACTTACCTTTGCCTCTCTGCATTCTTCTAGCCATAAGTGCTTCAATTTGATCAAGATCTTCTTCTTCACTTTCACTATCACTATCTTGTCTCATAGTGTGTTTATGACTTTATTTACTTATTCTCATAGAAGTTTTGAATGCAGACTCTATGTTTGGTAAGACTCTATTATCAAAGTTATTCATCTCAAATGAAATCAGTCTTCCAAATAAACTGTATAAAGTAACATTGCTATTTTCTACTGCTCTCATTAATGGAAGATACTATAATAGCATAAGTAGGCAGTAAGGTTCTTAAAATTTTACTCACCACTATATCTTCTTCTAGTACACCTCAAACTCCTTAGATAACATTGACTACCTCTTTGATTCTTGTGTTGTACTGTGTGATGTTTTCACCTTCTTTCATTTTGAGATCATCAAACTTCCCTCTAAGGCTTTCTTCCTTGGCTCTCAAAACATTCTTGTCACCACCAGGTACAAACATCAATTTGTCCCACATCTACTTTGTAGTCTTGCAGGTTTTGACATCTTCAAATTTAGCATCAGAGAGTGAGGAAGCAATCTCTATCATCATGCAATTGTGCTCATGCTTCGCTCTCATTTGTTCAACTATTGGTGCTCCCATGGGCAACACATATTTAGTATCTAAGTATTGAGTAACATCATTTCCAATACTTGATAAGTGGAGTCTTATTCTGCTATTCCATGAACCAAAATTATCTTTGTTCAACTTGGGCACATCTTGTATGTTCATCTTGTCATCTTTAGCTTAGGCCTTGAAACCTTCCTTTTAAGCACACAAGCTCTGATACCAATTGTTAGTAATAACTGAGAGGGGGGTGAATCAGTGGGCTCAAAATTTAATCCTTAAATCAAACCTTAAAACTTATAACCACAAATTATTTCTCAAGTTATCTTTTGTCCTACAAGATGAATGACTTGAAATACTTATATCAATTTTCTACTTGTTGGATTGCTTTGTAAATCTCTCTTTTGTATGATTACTGATAAGAAGTTAACTATTTACCAAAACATAGTAAATATGCAGAGTATAACGATAAATCCATAATATTATATGTGAAATGTTAAAAAGTAAAGTAATAAAGCATAAACGCATAAAACATGGATTTTAATGTGGAAACCTTGTTAAGGGAAAAACCACTGGGACCGATACCCCAATTTTCCACTCTTCTAAAGTGAGATTTATTAGGAGCCAACCCTGTTAAAGGTTACAAACATAATGTTAGGTGTGACCTTGTTAGAGGATTTAAAAGATAGTTTCTCACCTAGTATCTGGCATCTAATGCTACAATCCTTGATCAAACACTCACTTGGCCTATCAATATGTATTGCGCATATCCAATGCTACTTTTATGATCAAACTTTTGATACTCCTTGGGATGTATCTCAATTGTAAAAGACTTTTAAGTCCTTCTCGGTTAAGAGACTTGATGCTTCAATGGCTAAACTGAAACACTAATGATATGTTCATACATACAACACAATTGTAGATTTTTAGATCTATTGTAATTCCATTACCTCTCTGATCAATATAATCAATTCTATACCTTTGCTCCACACTATTCTTCTTTGTGATGCTATCTCACTATTTTTCAGTGTCTGCAGAATCTAGCTCTTTCCTCAGCTTGTTGATCAAGACTAAATGAAGACTTTTTCTCCTTCATATTTTCTCTTGCTTCTTTCCTCTTCTCTTTTTCACCCCACTTTTTTCTATCATAATGAATTGGGTTTGTCTCTATATAGACATGATTTACCTTTTCTTGGCTTTCTTTATTCTTGGCATGATCCATAATTCTCGCCAATTAGATTTAAAGAAAACTCCTGTTATATCTCAAAGTGATCTTCTTGCCAACTAGACAAATCAGCTTTAAATCAATTACTTATCTCTGGCTTTATCTGGATGATTAAAACAATGATAAGTATTTGTTAAGTCTATTTATAGCTCTTGACCTCTAAGCATTTTGTCATTTATGAACTCTCTCTTCTATTAGTCAATACTTCAGATAGTCATCAATGATAACTTACTATTCCATTGGTGTGACTTCAGTTCTCATCGGGATCTCTATCCTTGTCTTTTCTGTTGGGCAACACTGAAATTGTTTCCATCAGGTTACTTTCTATTTTTGTCGCCGAGAAGCACTGTAAATTTTCTCATCAATAATGATGTGCATTAGCTCCTTGGGTAACACTGTGACTCTGCTCTTTACTCTAACCGTTGGCATGCACTCCGTCGGTGTATACAGTCACTTAGTGAATACTTGACTTATATGAATTATTGATAGCATAGCCTTTGATTCATTGGTTCTTTGAAGTCTTTGGTAGTATTTCCATGACCATATAGATTATATCATGTTGACATCAATGAAAATATAATACATTAACTGATTTAATGCCTTGCATGATCATCAACTTAACATCTTCAAACATTCAATCAGTTACATGTCATCAACTGATAGGGTTATAGGAGGAGAATCAAAATAGGCAGATGGAGACACAACAGAGAAGGATGAACAAGAAAAGACAGATGAAGTACATAAGGACACCGATGAAGGAGATAAACCTAAAGATGGAACTCCTGAGGAAACTGACAAAGTTGCTACCGACAATGTGAAGGTTAATGTGGAGATGTCTACAAACACCCAACAAGATGAAACTGATACAAAGCAGAAAGAAGAAGCACAACAAGTAACTTCATCAAGCACAATGGAGAAATTTGAGAAACTAGAAATGGTATTGGATTCTAGTGCTACACAAAAGAAGAAGAAGAAATATAAGAAGAAAAAGTTGGACGTCACTTTTGATGAAATTGTTGAGATACCAAAATGTGACCCAACTACACTAGATTATGAATCATCTAAAGAATAGGGTGAAATATGCCAAAGGAATGCATTATAGGAGAAGCTGAGGAAACAATACCAAGGCTCAATGGTATTGGAAACAACTAGGGACATCTTGCACCAGATTGTTCCTGATGTTGATATTGAAGAGTAGAAGTACCAGTAGAAACTAATTGAGAACATCAACCAAGAAGTGACAGTCAAAAAGGTAAAGCTTTCAAAATTCATTACTGAATTAGATCCAATTATAACTGAAGCTATTTCCTTGATCCAACAACTAAGAACATTGGAAAAGTTCACTAAAGAGACTAGTGACAACATAGAAAAGTTAGATATAGATTTACCTAACAGTGCTCAAAGCTTAACCAATGATGGAGACAATGTAATTAAGTTGCATTATGAGAAGATCATTGAGATAAAAAGGTTAAGGCAGGAACTATGGAAAGCAGAGACACACTTTATGGAAGAAGTCACCAAGCTCCAATTTCAACTTCTACTGAATCTAACACTGCTTCAACAACACATTAGTTCAGCATGGCAACTGATAGCAACCCCCGAGATGCCTGTAGTAGCCAACATCTATGATATGCACTCCAAGATCACACCTGAGCACATGGCTCTAGAGGACTTAAAGGAACAGTTGGAGAAAATGATGGAATACATGAAGTATTCACACTCCCACATTTTTTATAAGCTCTAAGGTATATACCTTTGCCCTTAATATCAAAAAAGGGGGAAAATGATATGCATTCAGATGGGCAAATGATATATGAAAAAAGATATGTGTGTGTGTGTGTGTGTGTGTGTGTGTGTGTGTGTGTGTGTGTGTGTGTGTGTGTGTGTGTGTGTGTGTGTGTGTGTGTGTGTGTGTGTGTGTGTGTGTNGATATGTGTGTGTGTGTGTGTGTGTGTGTGTGTGTGTGTGTGTGTGTGTGTGTGTGTGTGTGTGTGTGTGTGTGTGTTTGTGTGTGTGTGTGTGTGTGTGTGTATTCATATGGGAAAAATGATATGTATACGATATGTACATATAGGCAAGTAGTATACAGTACTATACTGGCATATACATAGGAGGAGTCATTAAATGACTAAGGATTATATATGTTGTATATACTTCACATTTTGTTAGTATTTTGTACATATCAATTTTTGATACTAATGTCAAAGGGGGAGATTGATGACATTAATTTTCCATTAGTATGCAAACAAAACTTTCGGTAAGCATACACTGAAAGACAAGACAAAGAGTAAACCAAAACTAAGATATAAAGAGATCACCAAAAATGACCAACTACTGAGAGAACCGGAAAAAAAAACCTTGTGTGTACACAAAAAATGCAAAGTCAAAAGGATAAATAGGAACCTGACAGAGGAACCTGATGTGTAGGACATAGTGCAAACCAAAGAGAGAGTTAAAGATAACTGACTGTCACAAACCGAGAGTCAGTTGTACCCTACAAAAAGTGGATCTGACTTCCACGTTAGATAAAGCAGTCTTATTCTATTTATAGAATCCTGATTTGTTTTTAAATACATTTCTGTAGGGACAAAAAACATGAATGTAAGTTCTTTAATTAGTCTAACTGATTTAAAACACATAGACTAGTAGATCTAGGTAAAAGTTGTAAACCTGATCTTAGAGTTAACATTATTTTTTGTGAAACTTGATGATATCAATCCATCTTATAAATAAATGATGTAATCATTCATTATACATGTGTGAATATGAAAGAGAGGATGAATGAAGCTTACAAGCACATCTATGGATTAGATTGAAAGTTTCAAGAACCAGAACAAGAAAAGGTGAATTTGGTTAGCAAGAACCAAGAACAGAGGCTATCGAGAATTAGAGGTATTACTCAATCACATTAGGTGATAATCTTATTCATGTAAACTTAAATGGATCTATATTAGCAATAGAAGATTGCATTTACTAGGTCAAATTGTAATTTTCTATCATTCTAACAAGTGGAGAAAAGTGTAAAAATCCTTTCAAGGAAGGTGGATTAAACAGTCCAACTACAAATCTCTTAACTGAGTGCACACTCAACAGTGTTGCTAAACCTCTTAGCCGAGTAGACTTTAATAGCTCTCCATAGATACTCTTAACCAGATAGACCATTAGAAGTGATCAAATTGTAAGCCTTAACCGGCCCCTTCCAATCTACAGATAGTGAATATTTTGTGGGTGTCATCCCCACCGCAGTTTTTACTTCCTAATAGGAGTTTTCTGCGATATCATATCTTGTGTTATGTGTCAATTACTTTCATGAATGTTTCTATGAATGTTCACATGTATGTTAAGTTCATAAATTGATATAACTCACATCAAGATAGCATACATCATATAAATCGATATACAATTGATTAAACAAAGGTTAATTGATTAAAGGATACAAAATTTTTAGAGGTAATGATTCACCCCTCCCCTCTCAATACACACTTTCCATTAATTCCAACAATATATATGTATATATATACATATGTATATATATACATATATATATATATATGTGTGTGTGTGTGTGTGTATATATATGTATATATATGCATATATATACATGTATATATGTATATATATGTATATATATACATGTATATATGTATATATATGGATGACCCCACAATAGTGGGTTACACTTTTTCGGAGGAAGGAATTCACCCCAAAAATCATGGTGGATGAAAAAATAAGCTTACTTTCGAATGGAATAAGGATGAAATTTCGATCGGAAGTGACTAACTTACGATCGAAAGTACCAAACATGGGTACTTTCGATCGTAAGTTACTTTTTATTGAAAGTAGTTTAGGTATTTTTTAGGTGTGGTTTTTAACCCATCGAAATAGTCATTTTCACTGTTTCGGCTGGGTTGAAAGTGCATTGCATTGTGGGGCTTCTGTTTCACAAACGTCTTGCAAACATGTATTTTATGCATTTTTTATTGTTTTTTATTATATATTGTTTCTATATATACATGTATATTTTTTTTCATATATATATTTTGTGTATATGTGTATATATGCATGTATATGTGTATATATGCATGTATATATGTATATATGCATGTATATATGTGTATATATGCATGTATATGTGTATATATGCATGTATATATGTGTATATATGCATATATATATATATATATACATATATGTATATATGCATATATATGTATAAATATGCATGTATATACATATGCATCATGTATATGTGTATATATACATATATAAATATATATATATACATATATATACATATATATATACATGTATATATATGTGTATATATATATCTATATATATGTATATATATCTATATATATATGTATATTATTGAGCATTGTTTTGACACAAGCCAACTTGTTAGGGTCTCGAGAATTCGATTTCCTCTCTTGAAAGAATAACGAGGTTATTCCCAAGGTTCTCTGGGGTCGGGTCACGACCTGCTTGGTTACTCAGTTGAAGATAAATGTGAATTTTCATGAGGAGGCCTTTGCTAGTATGTTCAAGACATCAAACTTCAAAAACACTTAAGTTCTTTTTGGTATTTTCCATTTTAGCAAATATGGGTGTTTTGATAAATAAAATGCAATTTTGTATTTTCCAAGGTGTTAGATTTTAGAATTTGAAAGAAAGAAGAGAGTAATGAGAAAGTAAGAAAATGACTAAAAGTGAAATCCTATGGACATAAAGGATTTGTAAACCCTTCCTTGCAAATTGAATGATGGGAGAGATTTGGTGTAAACCCACAAAGCATGAACTAGACCAAGTCACGATTCACTACCCCACAGATGCAAGCATTTGGAGAGAAGACGTATTCACTCGAGCAATATTTTAAAAATTGATGAGATCGTGAAGCCACCAAGATGTGCGCACCCACGAGATAGATTTATCATTAAGCCCAAAGATGATCTCTTCCACACATTCGTCACAGCAAGGTAAAGCCAACCACATCAAACTCCAACTAAAAGAAACACGAATTTGAAACACAATAAACAAGAGGCTCTCTGAAAATAATGAATAATGCATTGAATAATTTTGCATAGGTAGTAGCAATTCACACACCACAAATGAAGCACCAAATGCATATCTTTATTGCCTTAGGAATATGCCCTTTACATTGATTTGTGATTACAATATATAGAATTTGATCCACAACTCTAAATTATGAATTTAGGGCATCAGAGATAAAAATAAACTAAGATACAACTTTACTAAGAGGGAAACTATTTTTAACTGACACTAGATAACTTGCATGGATCCAAGAATCTATTTATAATCAGTTTTCCCATGCAAGGAGGGTCAAACTCACCAAGAAGAAAGAGAAAAGAAGGAGGGTTTCTCCTGAAAACTTGGAATCTTCTTCTTGTTTCTGGGAGTCTTTCTTGCAATCTTCATCTGGAAGCTTAGCTGGTGGTGGAGACTGATAAGGGACCCTTAGTCACCCCAAAACAAACTCAAGATGACCATCAATTAGATCTAGAGTTCAACTGGTGTGAAAAAATGTGATCTCGCTAGAAACACCCATTTTTTCGGACCCCAACCTCTACTTTGAAAATTTTTGTGTCAAAAAATTCTAAGTGTTTACCATCAAAACTTTGGTCTAAAGTTTGGACTTGTCGGAGGCCAAAAAGGCCAAAATATGTAGAAGTTAAAAAAGACCAAAAACTCAGAGGGTTGAAAGGGCCAAAAACTTTGAGGGCCTAAAGGCTAAAAACTCTATAGGGCCGAAAGGCCAAAAATGCTGAAAGGCCAAAGAACTAGGTTGTTGGCGGGGTCGAAAGGCTGAAAACTCTGAAACCTACCTTAAGGGAATCTTTTAAGTGTTGGATATTTCTTCTTCAAAACTGCTCTGTGGTCCAAGGGGTCAATTTGGGAATACCTTTGGGTTTTCATCCCAGAGCCTTTGTATGATCTCCTAAACTTCTTCATAGTTTATCTCCTTCCTTTTTTCCATGTTAACATTCTATTCATGCTTTTCTTTGGAGGTCGTTAGCTCGGAAGCAAAGAACTAGATCTCTTCTATGTGATTGGTCATCTTCATCATTTCTTCCTTTGAATAAAATAATTGTTGCAGGGCTTCCTTGGTCCCTGCACCTACTATGATGTCCCTAAATTGTTGGACCACTTCTTTGGATAGCCATAAGATATGTTTATCTTCATCTCTGTATAAATCAAGGCTGACCCCAGTGAAGAAAGCATCTACTTCCTCCACCCATTCTAAGACTTCTTTCTGTCTATCCAATATGAAAGCTTGACATTTCTCATAAATGTGAATTATCTTGGTTATGCGCTTGATCCATGTCTCAAATTTGTCTAGCTCCTCACCTTCATATATCTTTATCAGGATTTGGAAGTGTTGTTTTCTAATGATCTGTAAATCCTAGAGGGTAGGTCTCCATTTGCTTGTCTCAGATTCTAGGCCACCATCATCTATCATCAAATCTATCAGATTTGTAGCCTCCACTAGAATAACCCTATAAGGTCTAAATATTTTCTTGATGTCACCTTCCCCGTATTTCTCAAAATCCTCCTTCCAATCTACACTTGCTTTGATGAAGGAGGGGTTTAAACCTATCGATAAGTCAGGGTGTTTCTTTTATCCAACACTACCTGTAGTGAGGCCTTCGGGTAGTTAGGGTCGATGGGACCAACTATTTTGTGGATGAACCTCTTCAAGGCTTCATTTTGTTCTGTTAAGGCCTTTATGGTCTCTTTGTCCTTACTCATAAAACCTAGAGCATGTTTGAGCCCTAAGGCTTCTAATGTCTTGCTCCCTTCCCTGGTAGGTTCCCCCAAATCTACCTCTTCAAATGTATAGTCTTCCGAAGTAGTTTGGGCTTAAGAGGTGCTAGTGGATGGGACTGCAACCTGTGCCTTCCTGTGTCCCCTAGTGTCTTGAGTGACATAGGACATTGTCCGTGCTGGTAATATATTTTTTGTATGATGAAAGGCTTTCCCTAAGGATGATATATCCATGTTCTCCCCTTCATCTTCATCTGAATAGGTTCTTCTCCTAGACTTGATTTCTTTGGAAAAAAAGGTGGGTCTACTAGATGTAATGACCGGCACATATGAGGTAATTTGATGAATTGAATCTAAATTTTGAGACCCTGTAGTCACTTCTTTTTTTGGCCCCTTTTCTTGTTCTTGTCTTTTTTCCCCTTCACTCTCTTTTCCTTGGCATTCTTCTTCTTCTCCCCTTTCTTCTTCTGTCATGTCTCCCTATTGCATTGCCTCATCTTGTTTTTCTTGACTTTTGTCTTCATCTCCTGAGGAATTAACTAAGGCTTTGGTATTGAGACCAGTCATAACCCCTAGTATGGTTTCAAAGGCTAATGTAGCCTCTCTAGTTATTGATCCTCTCAGTGTTGGGATGTGGTAATTCAAAGGGCTTGGCGATGGTGGAGTAGGTGTTGGGAGATTTGGGATTAAAAATGGAAGAGTAGTTGGTGGAGTTATGAGAAATGGGGGTGGAGTAGGAATATGAGGTGGGAGAGTAGTTAGTGGAGTAGGGATGTGAGGGGGAATTATAATAGTATTGATCTTTGTTGTAGGCTCCTTGGTAATCACCCCTTGGATGATTGGAGACTCTTGATTTTTGGAACCTTGATCTGCTTTAGAACTATCTCCCACCTTGGGTGTATTTGGTTTCGGATTAGTAAATTGAGTGGGAGGTGGAGTAAAGATTACATGTGGTTGGAAAAGAGAAGGAACACCTGGTTCATATCCAGTTGTATAATCAGGTGTATTCTAGTCTTGGTCTATGTATCCTTCTAGAACTTGAAAGTCTGATATTTGGAACTCATCTTATCCTAGAGCATCTAAGGGGTTATCTTGCTCTTTAGGATCCTCCTATTCTTTCTGACTAATCTCCTTTTCTCTCCTTTTTTGAGACCTTTTCCTTTTCAATAGGGGAACCTCTTCCTCTTCCTCCCCTTGCAGGTCTTCCTGTACGGTTTCCAATCGGGGAGATGTAGAAGTTTTCTTCCTCTTGTATGTCTTCTTCCGCTTTCTGGTGATAGGAGGAGATTGTCCAGAAGTAGAGGTTCCTTCATCCTGTGCAACCTATGTTTTCCCTATGGGAGGATCTATCTGTCTAGTCATTTTTGTTTTATGAGCCTTGGGCCTTGGGTTTGATCTATACTCTACTGCACGTTCATGGCCATACACCATGCTTGGCTTTTGTGGTGTTGCCTTCTTGTATTGTTGCCTTCTTGTATTGTTGCCTTCTTCTATTGTATGGCCTATTGATCCATTCTTCTGTTGTTCTCATCACGTGCCTTGCCCAGAAATTTATTTCATCATTTTCATCTTTGTCGACCTCTGCATTCATGATGGGTCGATCATATATCTTTTCTCCTGTATAGATGGCCTCTAGGACCTTTTCTGAATCATACTACCAAACCTTCAGGGGAATAAGGGTCTTTATGAATTCTTTCACCAAGGTAAGAGTCATTCTACAGTAATCCCAGATTCTGACCTCATGATAATCTATGCAGTTCATCCAATGATCCTCTAGGTGTGGTTCATGAATGTAGAACTTGCCAATAATATGGTTGTATGTGCCTTTAGGGTCAAATCAAGGCTGCACTCTGCCATAGAGTTGTAGTGAACACTCATCCCATTTTAAGGCCAAAGATTTACAAACCTTCATGTCCTATAGGTTATATGGTCCCAGTGAGATGGGAAAATCCCAAAAGTGCTTCTTCTTGTGTTTTATGTGTTCATAGGCATCTACGAGCTGCCGGGCCATTTCCAAAATGATTATCCAGTCGGATGGATATCTAGGAAACAAATTTGGATTTACAGTTGATCCTGCTATCCGAATATATGTGAAAGTTTTGAATTGTATGTAATAGGAACATATGACCCTCACCTTGGCAGCTTCTTCCTCTGACATCCTTTTTGCAAAATTACCCTCAATAGATCAGATGATTACAAAAATTAAGGCATCATTGACTATCTGGTAGTCTGGGCTATCTTCTAGAATTTTTACCCTTTTCTAAAATTGGGGGTGTATGATGTGAGGACATGTATTGGGATCATTTAGGCTCCCTCTCTTTATGATTCCTTGGTATTCTTCCCTTACTGCCAGTAGGTACACCACATAAGTATTCATATAAAACTTATGGTTGTGATTTACCTCCACTAGTTGTTCATTCAACTTGTCACTGATGATGGATTCCCAGTCGAACCTAGATCTGTGGCCCCTGAGTCTTTCTATAAGGAGAATCATCCAATTCTCTAGTTGGAATGATTGTGGTAACCCGTATACTTGGCTTATCATTGTTATTTCCGCCTTGATGTCATCTTTCATGTATCATCTCCTTAAGTCTATTTTGTCCAGCTTATTTTTGGGGAAAGGTTGCTTGAGGTAGTGATTGTTTACTATTTCATAAGCCTCCTCCACTTTGTTTCTAAACCATAAGTTTCCCTTTTCTACGAAGAATTCATTGAACTTGTCCACGCCTTTGTGGAGATGAAAAACATCTTCTATGACATCTGGCCTGATATCCAATACTGTTTGGCCCTCTCTATTTTGGACCACCCTTTTGTCAGAGTCATAATGATTTGCCAAGGTCATGATCAGTTCAGGTGAGAAAATGGCTATTGGGTGGGCTGCTACACTGACCAGTCTTGCTAATACCAAGGAGGTACAATCTTCTGATCTCCCGGCTAGTTGGCCACATCTTGTTAGGAAGTCATCCCAATCCACATTCCCAATATCAGTATCAGTGATTTCACTATGCTTGTTGCCAATCTTTGAAGGGGGAGTGTTCCCCTTGTATAGGTACTTCATGGGTGAATTAGTCTTTTTCTCAGGAATTCTTGTAATAAAATGTGCAATAATCAGTATCTTATTTGAAAAACAAACTGAAAAAAAGTTGACTAAACTAAGAAAACAGAGAAAAACTCTCTAAGTCACTGAGAATGCAATTTTTTTTGCACTTTCAGGGTTTCAGACACTGAAGACTATTTCAGACACCAAAAATGCCAAAAGTGTGAAAATCCATGATTTTAAGTGAGTTTGTTTCTGACCTTTTAGCATCCGAAAGTTTGAAGGTTTTGCGAATGTCAAAAATCCTGAAACTTGGAGACCGGGTTTTAGAGACTTGGATCTGTCACCATTTTGGACCATTCAGAGGTCCACAATGCTGAAAAGGATGAGTCTCTGAAAGGGCGATGAGAGACAGGAATTTAGGGGATTTGGTCTTGTCGGCATTTTGGACATTTTAGATGTCCGAAACACCGAAAGGGTCGAATCTCTGAAAACAAGATAGATGACCACATGACCCAGTTTTTGACCTTTTGGAGGCCAAAAACCTGCGACAAAGGTCACGACTAGACAAAACCCTAACACAAAACTAGAGGGAAAAACCCCGAATCAACATGGATGGACCTCCTTCAAAATGAAGGCACCCAAAGGCCCTTAGAGACCAAGGGAGAAGGAGATCTAAACGCCCTAGGCCGGACAAGTGCTAGAGAAAAAAAACCCTAAAATTTAAAAAAAGAAACCAGAGGAGGAGAAAGAAAACATGAGGCAGCAAACGAGACCTACCTTGAAGGGGCTAGGAGTGGGGAGGATGACACAACAAAGCTAGAGGGAAAAAATTGATGAGGCTGCAAGCTCCCGAGGAAATTTGAATCAAAAACACAAAGTGATTTTGAATTGGGGCCTTTGCAATTTATAACCTATGGGCTTTAACGTTAGCATTTTTGGTGGTTTGGGTGTTTGAAACACTGAAAGTTTGGAAGTAGACACCTTCAAAATTTTAGTGTTTTAGAGGTCAAAAACACCAAAAGGACCGACTTTCAGGCTTTCGGCCATTTTGATGTTTCAGAGTACAATGGTCCCCTGAAACACCGTAAGGGCCAAAAGGCTGAAAAGGTGCTTTTCCTTGTCTAACCATGCTGATGCCTATTCTTCTAAGGTTGACCAAGCGAGGACTCAAAGGGGGAAAACAAGACCAAAAAAACCAAAAAAATATAATAAGGGGGGTCCTCATGGTTAGAGGACCAAAAAATGGGGTGTGTGTTGTGGACCCTCAAAAAATAGCCCCGACAAAAGGAGGAATGACCAAGGCATTTCTTTATCATCTTTACTCTTCTAGGCTGTAACTTTGTAGTAGAACAAGGCCAAGAGGTGTTGGTGTCGACCAATCTTTCAATGACTTCCAATCCGAGGTTTTTTTCTAGTTTCCAGTGTGTTTTCATGTGTATACATTCCTTGACCTTTGATTGTGGTAACCACAACATCTTCCAGTTGCTCCCAAACTTTGTCAAGTAGACCAAGGCTTCCCTGAAAGAGATTTTCTGCGAGTAAGGCGTTCATAGCCCCGATAAAGTTTTCCCCAAATCTAAAGAATAACCTTACTCTACTGCTAGTCGGGTGTTCATAGCCCCAGTAGAGGTTTCCATAGTCGCCCAAGTCTGCTTTGTCTACTAGGTTTTACCTTTCTTTCCTTTTGAGAGTTTTGTCTTTTGAATAGTCATTTTATTTCTTCCATGTGCTCTTGAAATGGGTTAAGCTCTAGATGTCTGTGTACTCCATGTGTTCAGGTCCATAGCAATGAAATTCTCTTTTCATATTTAATCTGATCTGGGGAATGATTAGGCTATGCCACCTGGATTTCACACTTGTGGCCTCTTTGGGACACTTTTCTTTTTGTGTGCTTCTTTTCTTCTATGTTCAGCTATCATCTTTTCTTTTTCCACTGCCTTTGCATTCATTCAGACCTGGGTCCTGGGATCAGTGGGTACTTGAATCTATGCACTAGTGTTGGTCACAACTGTCAAACATTCAAGGAACCATTGCTCTTTGAGTGTTGCCTTTTAGTGTATTTCATGATCAGGATGACCAAGCCTTGAATTTCTTCTTGTCGATCATTGATAGCTATCATCACTTTACCTTTTGGAAAATGTTCTTTGCATTGTACATCCCTTTTGGAGAATTGACTGAGAAATACCCTTGCTTCGATTCATGGACTACCTTGGAATGGATCCGAGAACACACTGACCCAAAACAACAAATGATCCCCAACAAAAGAAAGGAAGAAAGGACTAACAGTGAGGGTGAAAAAATAAAAGGAAAGAATGGAAAAGGGGGAACTATGGTATAAGGGTCGGAAAGCAGTCCTGCTTAGGATTCAAAGTAATGTTTGAGGAATTTCCCATTGACTGGCAATGGGGTCAACTCTCTATTCAATGTGTTGATCCTAAAAGTGTTTTCTCCCAGGATCTATGATATTCGATAAGGGCATGTCCATAGTCTTTGTAACTTGGTGTGGTTTCTCGGATTTATTTCACCTTATCCCACATGAGGACAAGATCAGAGATCCTGAAGGCTTTAATGGTGGCTCTCTTATCGAACCACCTCTTGACTATGGCTTGGTGTTTTGATAGATGCTCCAGAGCCATTGCTCGCTTCTCTTCTAGGTTAAGGAGGTTCATGAGTAAGACTTAGACTCAATCTTCCACTCCCACATATTGGTCCATGAATATGAGGATTGGGATCTTTAAGTTCATAGGGAAGACCGGTTGTAAGCCATAGACTAGCTGGTATGGAGACATCCCCAGGGAATTTTTGATCCTTATGCAATTAGTCCACAAAGTGTATTTCAATTGCGCGTGCCAATCCCTGGTGTTGTCTTCCAGGAGGTGTTTGATCACTATCGTTAAGTTCTTGTTGGTAGACTTTGCTACACCGTTGCCTTGCGGATAGTAATTTGAAGAGAACTTGAGGGTTACTTGATTCTCAAAGGTCCATTGCATGAGTGAGGCTAAAGAAATAGATGGATCATTGTCACATACTAGATAAAATGGTATCCCAAACCTGGTTATGATGTGCTCCTCCAAGAATTTAGTTACGACCTCTGTAGTACAATTCTTTAGTGCTTGAGCTTCCATCCAGCATGTGTAGTTGTCAGTAGCTATCAGGATGAACTTGTGTCATGCAGATGAAAAGGGGTTAATCATTCCAACAAAATCCAACCCCCACTGGGAAAACAGGCATACCTCATATACTGGTTGTAAGGGCATTACGGGGTTTCTCTCTCGATTCAAGCTTATTTGGAAAGTGTGGTAGGATCTCACATGTTCGCTGGTGTCATTGAATATTGTAGGCCAAAAATATCCTGCCCTTAAGATTTGGTGAGTCATTGCATCAACTGACCCATGTCCTGTTTCATACTTGTCATGGAAATTTTCTAGGACTTGCTTGGCCGCAAGTGTGTCTAAGCAAGTTAGGTATATGCCTTCATAATTGCGTTTATATAGTTGCTCATTTTTCAACATGTAGGAGCTGCTCTTGATTCTCAAGTCTCTTCTCTGAGAACCACTCATTTCCTCTAGGCAAAAGTTTTGTAGAAGATAATTAACTATGTCTTTGTACCATACATCACTAATCACACCTTGATCGGTGTAGGTTTGGAAAACTAGTCATTCTTCAGCCTCAAAAATTAGCTTTGTTAGGCCTTGGCCCCTTACTAGTTTCATTGGTTTGATTTCAAGGTCAAACTCTTGGAGGATGGCCATCCATTTTCCTCTCCACTCTCCCAGCTCATTCTGCATCAAAAGGGACTTCACAGCTGCGTCTGGAACTACCCCAATGACTTTACTTCTTAAGATATAATGTCTGAACTTTTTCACTACTTTGACGAGGGTGAACGACTGTTTATCTAGGTTGGGATATTTTATCTCAGCATCTTTAAAAGGGAAACTCATGAAAGCTATGGGTATCTCATCTTTACTATTCTTCTTCTACTTGAGGATGTCTGCACATGAGTGCTCAGATGCAAAAGTGTAAACCTTAAAAGGGATAGTATAGTCCAGGCTGACCAAGACTGGTGTTGTAGTGATGGCATTCTTAATCTCCTCAAAAGATTTCTTGGCTAGGAGAGCCCATTCAATCTTGGCATCCTTCTTGAGCATGTTGTTCAACAGTTTTACTATCTTTGTGAAACCACTAATGAACTTCCTTACGAAGTTGATCTTCCTAAAGAAAGATTTTAGCTCTTTACGGCTGTGCGGTGGTGTCAATTTTAGAATGGCTTCTACCCTTTCAGGATCTATGGCTATCCCCTTCTCAGAGATGATATGTCCCAAGAGTTTACCTTTAGTTACCCCAAACACAGATTTCTAGCGATTGAGGGAAATTATGAATTCCCTACATCTTTGAAGGCATTTTTGGAGGTCACTTAAGTGGTCGAATCTTTGTTTTGAGAAAACTATGAGGTCATCCATATAGATGATAATGCATCTCCCAACTAGTCCCTTGAAAGATATTTCCATTTCCCTCTGAAAAGTGGCCCTGGTGTTAATCAGTCTGAAAGGGATTCTGCGGTAGGCGAAGGTTCCCCATTTGGTAGTGAACGTTGTTTTCAGCCTATCTTTTTCCTGTACCATCACCTGGTTGTAGCGTGAGTAGCCATCTAGAAATGACATTATTTGAGACCTATTGACCTTTTTAGTACTTTTTCAAGAGACAAGAGTGGTTAATTATCCTTCTGAGAAGATTTGTTGAGGTTCCAGGAATCCATGCACAATCTAATCTCTCTAGTTTTCTTTCTTATGGGTACCAGGTTCGCAACCCACATGGAATTCTAGATTGGAAATATGATCCTAGAATCGAGAAACTTCTAAACTACCTTTTGAATTAGGGGTTCCATGGTAGGGTTCACAAGCCTCTGTCACTGCTAGAAAGGCTTGGAGTCCAGTTTTAGAGGGATATTATACACTATGACTGAGGTGTCATATGTCTTCAATTCCTCATAGCTCCATGCTATGACATCTCGATATTCAATGAGGAGCTGGACCATTTTCTCCTTTTCTTTTTTAGTTCCTACCTTTCCGATGTGGACCTCCCTAGGTTCCTCTTCTGTGCCAAGGTTGTAGGTATCACATTCTTTACCATCAGGTGTTACATCTGGGCGTCTCCTCCCTGTCGTCTTGTCGCTATCAAAAATATTTTCTAGTTATACCATCACTTTGGGTATGGTGTTGGTCCTCAGATTCATAACCCCTTGATCATCAGGATATTCTAGTTCAATTGCTTCTTCACCTTCATTTTCCTTGTCTATGATATGTTTTTCAAACACACTGGCACACATGATAAACTCCAAGATGTGTTGATCATCCTGGAAGGCTTGAAAGTTAGTGACATTGTCTAGAATGGTCGGTGCCGTGACAAGTTCAACTGAGAATTTCTTTAGCTTAGATTTCTCCACTGGATGTAATGAACTGGCTGACACAACCAAGGTGTCGGTGACAAAATTCCTTCTTCTTGGGATGGTTTTGATGTTGAAAGCGTCAAAGTCATTGATTAGGTCCCATGCTCTATTTTGGTAGGTTGAGAACCTTTTATCATTGCAAGTATACTCGCTACAGACCTTCTTGACAACCAATTGTGAGTCTCCTTCTACTGTCATGATTTATATTCCTTTCTCGTGGGCCAGGAGGAGTCCGCAAACCAGTGCCTCATACTCTGCAACATTGTTAGTGCACATAAATTCTAACCTATAAGAGGAATAGAAAGACTTACCTCTTGGGTTCATCAATTTGACCCCCACACCTTCTCCCTATTTACATTTGGAACCATTGAAGGGAAATTTCCATATATGGGGTTGCTTAGTGGGATTAGTTTTAGCCAATTTTCTCTTGGGAAATCCCTTGGTTTTAGATTTCTGACCCTTCTCCTCATCACCATCCGAAGAGGTTGATTCTCCCACATTTTGAGTATGTCTATGTTTGGGGTTTTCAGTACTTTTTTTGCCTTTGTCTTCTAGCATTCCCTTGTAAGGGGGACATGATCTGTCATGAGAGGTGCTCTAGTCACTAAGTATGTCCAACACAGGACCTTTGTTATCAGAATTTGACCTAGTATCCTGATCTTGGCTTGGGGTGATTGTAGGAACTGGGACATCAACCTCTAGCGGGATGTTACTCTTTTCCTTGGTCTTGAGGATGTCCTCTTTTATTGTAGGGGTCTCTGATAGCTTACTTGATGAGTTGATCTAGGTTAATAACCTTGATAATGCTTCCTAGGAATTGGGGCATGTGAATTCAGAATGGCTGGCCTGGTCTAATCGATAGTACCCCAGTAGTAACAAAATGTTAGGGTCTGTGTCTTGTCCCAAGTGTCGTAGGCTGATTGTAGTGTTGTTGATGAAATGTTGGAAGATGTCATTATCAATATCTAACTCCAAGATACCAAGAATGGGGCTGTGGTCTATTTCTAGGTCTCCTTGGATTTGGAACATGAGGATGTCATCCATCCGATAAGTGCCTAAGTCTGTCTGGGTGAACATGAATTCATTGGGGGCATTGTACTCCATGATCATCTATCTCAATTTAGGGTCTACATCAATCTTGATCTAGTTATTTAGACCTCTCCATGGTAGCCATAGCTGGGTAAAATCTGTGGAGATCCTGCCTCTCAAGCACTTGGTCCATTCTTGACTCGACAACATCCCATAAGTTTCTGGTATGTCCACTATATGCACATCAATTCATTCTTGTATTCTGCGATCTGCAACTAATTGAAAGTGTACATATTTGAGCACACTAATCCCTTTGACCTTGGTATTATCCAATTGCATGACCACCTGATTTGTTACTTGGGGCACCATCCAAAACTTTTGGCAGATTGACAGAGGCATAACATTGCACAAAGCTCTTGAATCAATCACGAAATTGTATAGGTTCTTTCCAAACATCCATAGACTAGGTAAAAATGATGGGTCTTCCATCTTATCTTTGAACATAGCAGGAAAAGCCTCAGATGTGTTGATGTTGGATGTAGGTGTCCTTGCATTGTTGGCTAACGAGCCAGGTTTTGAGTGGTCCAGAGATCTTAGAAGAGCCTCCTTTTGAGATGGGAAACCTTGCAGTAATTCAAACATAGATATGTCCACTTTATTTTTCTTTAGTTCATCAACTACGTTGTACTTGTCACTTGACCATGCCACAACTTTGTAGCTAGCATATGTACTTGTTGTAGGAGGTGTAGGACCATTCAGCCCTTTAGGAGGCATGGGATTGTTACTAGCTTGAGGATCTGGTGGAGTTGGTTGTTTTCTTGGGGGAATACCATTAGTGAGAGGTTCCTTTCTGCTCCAAAGGTTGTATGAGTGTCATTGATATTTTTGAAAAGCATGTACTTCAGAATACTCATGATCATTCTCTCTCTAGAAGGGAAACACAAACTCATCTTCTCCTATAAAACCATCTGAACCTCCCTCCTGTCTAGACTCATAGGAATCGAACACCATAGCATCAAATTGTGCCCGGGGCTCTTCTGAGTTCTGGATGTAATGATCATGGGAGTTGTTCCCTGGTCCATTATTGCCTTGGTGGGAATTTGGAGCCCCGATAAAATTAGCCTCTGAAGCCTCGTAAACATTGGCATTGTCTACTAGGATGTTGCCCTTATTGGGTCTAGTGTTCCATGGCCAGTTTGGCCTTTGCTGCACAAATGTTTTCTCCTGTGTGTTGTTGTTGTTCTACGTGTTGAAACTCTGATTGGGGTTTTGAGGATATGAATTTGGACGAGTAGGGGTTCATTGATATCAACCTTGATTTTGGGATGGATTCAACTTCATCCGGGTAAGCTCGTTGGTGAGTTATGAAAAGGTCTTCTTTACGACATCTAGCTCAGAGGCCATGAGAGCGTTAGGCTCTGCTTGGGGTGTAACTCTCTGCTCCACAAACACCATCTTGTGAGATTCATAACCCAGATATGTAATGGATGGTGGAATGACTATAAATGGTTGTACTGGTATGGGGTTAAACATAGGAGTGTGAGCAGTCAGAACTTGATTGTTTGCTGCAAATGGATGTGGGACAGCAAGGTTATTCATGATAGGTACTTCTGCATAACTTCCTTCTTGTGGGTCCATCTGCTAGGTGAATGTGATGGCTTCATTGTGCACCTTTTCCATCATGTCTCTATCTGTGGGGGTAAGCCTCCTTAAAAAATTGAGGTGAAAGGATCCAAAGCCTTCAAGTAAACTTGTCTGAAACACCGAAAGGGATGAATCTCTGAAAACAAGACAAATGACCACATGACCCAGTTTTTGACTTTTCAGAGGCAGAGAACCTATGACAAAGGTCGCGACAAGACAAAACCCTAGCAAAAAACTAGAGGGAAAAGCCCCAAATCAATAAGGATGGACCTCTTGCAAAAAGAAGGCACTAAAAGGCCCTTAGAGACTAGGGGAGAAGGAGATCTAAACACCCTAGACCGGACAAGCACTAGGGAAAAAAAACCCTAAAACTTAAAAAAAGAAACCAAAGGAGGAGAAAGAAAATGTGATGCAGTGAACGAGACCTACCTTGGAGGGGCTAGGAGTGGGGAGGATGACACAATGAAGCTGGAGGTGCGTGCGTGCGGTCAATCTCAGGGCCAAGGGTGAAAAATGCTGAATTTGTGAGCTCCCGAGGATATTCAAATCAAGAACACAAAGTGATTTCGAATTGAATCCTTC
This sequence comes from Thuja plicata, assembly GCA_018584345.1. NCBI lineage: Eukaryota > Viridiplantae > Streptophyta > Pinopsida > Cupressales > Cupressaceae > Thuja > Thuja plicata. The sequence continues at coordinate 378,874 of MU228020.1, forward strand.
ACAATTTATAACCTACGGGCTTTAACGTCAGCGTTTTCAGTGGTTTCAGTGTCCAAAACACCAAAATTTCAGAGGTATACACCTTCAAAATTTTAGTGTTTTTGGAGGCTGAAAACACCGAAAGGACCGACTTTCAGCCTTTCGGCCATTTTGGTGTTTCAGAGTACTATGGTCCCCCGAAACACTGAAAGGCCAAAAAGGTTCTTTTCCTTGTCTAACCATGCTGACGCCTATTCTTCTCAGGCTGACCGAGTGAGGACTCAAAGGGGGAAAACAAGACCCAAAAAAACCAAAAAAACAAACGAAGGGGGGTCCCCATGGTCAGAGGACCAAAAAATGGTGTGTGTGTGTGTGTTGTGGACCCATAACATATATATATATGTATATAAAATATTACACATGTATATGTACACACACACACACACACACACACATATATATACACATGTTGTATGTAAATTTGTATATATATATAGTACATGTGTAATGTATATATGTGTATAATATATGTACATGTGTGTATATGCATGCATATATGTACATGCATGTATATGTATATATGTACATGTACATGTGTATGTCATATATATATATATATATACACACACACACACACACACACACATGTACGTGTCATGATATGCATGTATATATGTACATGTACTTATATACATCATACATGTACATGTATACATATATATGTACATGTCATATATGCATGTATATATGTACATGTATGTATACATGTACTTGTATACATCATATGTACATGTATACAATATATACATGTATATATATTTGTATGTCATATGTACACATGTATGTAGGTACATGTCATGTATGTCATATGCATGTATTTACATGTCATATTGTATGTACATGTATAGTATGTATACATAAATGTATATGTCAAGTATATATGTCATATATATGTACATGTATAGTATGTATACATACATGTATATGTCAAGTATATATGTCATATATATGTACATACATAAGTACATGAATATATGTATATGTACATGTCATATACATATATATGCATGTATATGTGTCTATATATATATATATATATATATGTATGCATGGCATATATATATATATATATATATATTATACATATGTACATATATATATATATGTATGCATGGCATATGTACATATATATATATATATATATATATATATATATATATATCATGTATATGTATGTCATATGTATGACATATGTACATGTATGTCATATGTATATATATGAACATATGTATATGTCATAAATATATATGTACATGTCATATATATTTATATATGTATGTACATGTTGAATATGTATGTACACATGTACATGTGTGTGTCATATGTATGTATATGACTTATGTGTACATATGTCATGTATATATATGTTGTCACATATACATACCTGGACATGTGTACATATGTGTGTAATTGATTTAAATGAAATTTAAGTGTAATTGATTTTACCTTGAAATAATGTAGCTCAAAATGTGTACTTTGATTTTATTTTCAATTAAATTCTAGGAAAATATATATGTAGACTCATTTGATAGTAAATAAAATCTTTCAAGTACATACATATATATAGATTTATCATACATATTATTACACATCACACATGGGAGATGCATCGATTCCCCCCAAGGAACTATTTACACTTACTAATAGAGAAATTCAAAGGTTGCAAGATTCCATTAATAATCCGACTAGCTCTATTGTTTATAAGAACACATGTCAATCTATACTTCATAGCTTGATTACTATTAGGGATGACATTCATGGTACCACTCCCTATGGCCCGGATGTTATAGAGGCCATACTTGAGAGGAAGAGACAAAAGGTTGGCTCTGGTCTTTCTCTCAAGGAGGAATAGGCTTTAGTGCCTAAAGCGACCCTTAAAGGGGAAGTTTTTCCATCTTATGCAGAGTTACAGTAAGTGAAGGAATATCAGGTTACGAGGTGTCAGGATCCCGCCATATGAGCATTGATATACCCATGATTTCTAGCTGCTCATGGTCATTATCCAAATAATGACTAGATTCCATTATACTTTGCACAATAGATTTTTGTTGAGGTTCATTTAGGGAGGGTATTTAATTACACTGATTTGCCAAGACATCTAGGACAGGGTTGTGGCAGACTTGTTGATAGAGATGCTTATCATCGAGCAGATTGCCAAAGGCCAGTACACATGGCCATTGTTGGTCAGAGGGCACCTGCGATAGCTCCTTCATTGGGTCCTATTGCAGATGATGTTATCTGTAGCACCCAGCTTTGAGGTGTGATTGATAGTGTGGGAGACATTGCAGCAGTTGTTGCATCCATATCGAGCAATCAGTTTGGTCAGTACTTGATGTCTCGACGACACTCCAGATCATTAGTTGGAGCATCTGCTAGTGGGGCTGCACATGACATGTATACTGTAGTGGGGATCCCTTCACACTCCATCCTAGAGGGACTTATAGGAGAGATGACACATGTCACATTGTCTAGCTTGGCTGAGGATCTGTTGGATGCTTTATGCATTTATAGCAGCAGAGCATGATATCCCCATATCAAGTGTTAGATATTGTGTGGGTACTATCAGATACGCCCAGCCACCTCGTTCTCACCTAGACCATGGCCATAGTGGTAGTACTTGTGAGGATCCACCCACTGAACACTTTATTGTTGTAGAGGGAGAGGAACAACATACAGACCCTTCAGTTAGTGCAGGGCACTAGTTCTCTGATGTTAGCCTTGAGGATGTTGACTTCAGCATGGCCACTACTGGTTACCTAGATTCTCTTACATATGATGATATGACTTCCATTCCATCTCATTTGGTTAGTCCATTGCATTCATCATTAGATTGACGTGTACAATATACACATGTTGCAGATGCAGAGAAGAGCTTGGACCAGACACAACAAAATATTGATATCTTGGTTGATAGGATCAAGGCTAACGAGTCTGAGTACTATCAGGTGCCACCATCTATACAGGTATAAATTATCACATTACATATATATTTAATGTTACAATTTAATTTATTTAAATTTGCAATATTTTATCTAGATGCATGTAAATTTAATTTTTTCTCTACCAGGATATGCCTATTGTTACTCCTACTTTGAGCACTGATCATGTACTTCGTAGGGACTCACTCAATGATGACATCAGTAGTGGACAGGTGAGTTTTTAATTTATTGATGTGTGTACATGCATAGTACATGTTTTTCCACACTTTATAACATGTTTTCTTGTAATATTTTATCAAACTTAAGAATATGTGTACATATATATATATATATATATATATATATATATATATATATATATATATATTTCTCTGTA
>MU228020.1:382277-397720 GCA_018584345.1 Thuja plicata
TCTGGGCATGACCTCTTAGTGAGGAGTCATCATGATGAGTCCTAGGCACTTTCATATATGATCTAGACATATTACATACATACATATTTTTGATGTTATATTATTTCATTTATATCTACTCTAGAGTTGATTGACATATGTATTGTACACTTTGATTTATCTTTGACATGATTGACACATGTTTCATGAGCTTATAGTACATTCATCTCTATGTTTTATGTTTACATGTACTTGATCTATGATTTATCTTTACATACTTGATCTAGATGATTGATGCTTAATATGTATGTATGTATGTGTTATATACTTTCACACGATATGTACATGTGCACGTTATATACTTTCATAGATATACTTTCACTCTATATACCTGTGTACATATCCTATTTACATGTACTTTCAAACTATAATTAATTGATCTTAAACATGTGTATGTATGTCTTATATATGTGTACGTGATCTAGTGATCTTGATGTTTGGAACATAAAATTAATGAATAGTTATATAGCTTGATAAAATTAAATTATATTATAGAATTAAGTAATTACATAACATGTATGATCTACACATTCATATTCCAACTAAATAAGTATCCACATGACCTAGAATTAATAACTAGATGAAACTTTAAAGTAAATACACATCCTGAAGACATTTTTGAGTTATATTATAAATTTTAAAAAACTGCTCCATTCACTACATGGGCACCAGTAGGAAAGAATAGAGCTAAGAAAACCTTTGGTCTCACCTGTGACAGATTTAGTACATATCTTGATATTTCATGCATATTTTAGACCACACAAAGTGGTTGGGCTCACTCTTGGATAACATTTAATATTCTCTCATGGTCATCAATGTCAATTCTCCACTTACGAACCCCATGTCCTGTCATTGGATGAAGACATAGGGCAGTGGAAATTACAAGATGGCTATACTGATAAACCTTGTTGTTAGGTTGATAATCAATAAAATGAATCCCATGTTTTAATATTTTGGTTTGATTCAAATATGTTCCTTGTACAACAACTAAACCTCCACATACAAGCTCAACAACATATATAGATAGATGTGAAATTAACCATTAACATGCGTGCAGAATTACATCGTAAGTTCAACCTCAATTGTAATAAATTAAACAAAAACATGTACACTATTAACCTACTAGAAACATAATTTCATCACTTGTTTCATTCTTTGTTAGCTTCATCCTCTCCTTGGTGCAATGTAATAAATATTAACTAACACAGTCCACATTTCTAGGCTCTGCTATTACTGCAAAAACATGTCCTGCAAAATATGTTTTCGATTTGAGGCCTCTAAATATAAATTAAACATCTATATTGAATAGTAAATAAGAACATGTGTACATGCGAGCGCTATTTACATGGACACGTACCAATTTTGATCAAACCTGAAATATGGTCATAATCGGTTGAAATCTATGGAATGTCATCAAAGCTTTCATCCTCAACTTCATCATTTGTATTAGTAACATCTAGTGGAACCAAATTCCATTCGCTAACATATCCACATTTTTGGTTGATACATTCACCATAGTTTTCAGAAATGCAGTCATAACAAAAGCATGAGTAATCTCTAGTGTACAATGACCACACATTACTATCTATACTCATAATTGAATGCAGGGATCTTGTTTTTTCTACCCTCTTGCATCCATGGATTCATCTTCTATCAACACCTAAACAAGACACATACATGTAAAATTTTAAGACAACTTAAAATCATATATATATATATATATATATATACCATGTTCTTTAATTTAATTCAAATAAATTTAAAGTACATACATTAATTTAAAATTTAAAACAAGTGATGTTGCATTTATACCTGATATATCCTAGAATAATCTAAATGGTATGACTCGATCCAAACATGATGTTGTGTGATCCTGAGTTGGCACCAGAAAATGCATCTTGCACTACTCAACTACATCATGAGAATTATTTATACAATATCCCTGATAGTCCATCTAATACTTTCTTAAAGAACATTTGATATAGGCTCCTGCACCATCATGCTCTCCCTTTCCATGTCCACTCTCAAAGAAACTCCAAAGATGTGGTATATTTTGGTATTGATGATATATACATAGTGCATAAAATGGCCTTTCTGATTTAAATTGTGTTGCACATCCATCTGACAAAAAAAAATGCTTTTCAATTTTAATGCCTTCGTTTTCCAAATATCCAAAAAGAAATTTAAAGCAATGCTCAACAAAATGTATGTCATGCTCTTTATCATCACTAATGTAAAAGTGATATTCTTTCTTTATGACCCATGTTTGTTATGTACTTTCAACACCATCCAAATCTAATTGTGCATGTCGATAAGAAACATGTACCATGATAGTGACTTGCTTTGTATAGTAGTATTCTGCTTGAAGTTGTTTTTGAGAAACAAAAGAGTAATTTTCTGCAAAGTCAACAACCGATAAAATTGTTCCAACTAGAAAATTTTCTCTTAGTATTTGGAACTATTCTGCTTGCCATTTAGAAAAAAAACATGATGCATATATGGTTGTATTAATTTACCAAAATTCTCCATAAATGTTGCAATATGTATCTCCTCCTTTGCATATTCCAACCTTGTTGACTCTTTCCCAAATTTTGTTTCAGACTTTATGTACTTGTAACTCCTACATTTTACCATCCTCTTCGTGTCAGTATCTTCAACTCTCAAAGTAAATTTAGCCAAATCCCCGCATGTTTGAAAAGTTCCTCTTATGCAATCTATTTCAGGTATTTCATGATTAATTGATTTGTTACATAAGATTGACGCTATGAATTTGCTTGGACATTTCAGAAAAGCATTGCGATAGCCACCATGTTCTTCTATCATATTTCTGAACCCTTGATAGTAGAGATCAAATTCAACATGATATCGACAACAACAAGTTTCAAAATATTTATTTATCTTTACAAAATATGGCTTTAATCTTTCAAACATTGTTTGTCCAATCTTAATGTCAAGATTTAAATTATAAAATGAGAGATACAATTCATGTTTTGTGTTCTCCAACGAATGTTTTGAGAGCTGAAAATATTCCTTAGGCCCAGTCCTCTTCTTGATAACATCTCTTGTATTTGGTGAAGGATGAGTATGATCAGTACAAAATATCGTAACCAAGTTCCTAACTGTTTTGTTAATCCTATCAGAGCGTAAATCTCTACGCATTAGTGCCCAATTACCTTCTAATGTAGTATCATCCAAATTGATTCTCTTTTTGAAATAATGTCCTAGTGTCTTCCTACTGTACCCGATAGGGGATGAAAGTGAAGAAATTTGTCTTTTTTAGGACATGTTTTTATTTAAAATATATGTCAGTATCACTCTTCTTGAAATAGACTTATCTGTAGATCTAGTTGTTTTCCCAATTGAATGAAAACCTTCCTTAACACTTTCAACAATATTTTTTTGTACGTTAGACATTATTTTCCTTTTCAAGCTTGAATCTACACCCAACAAATTTAATGGCTCTTTTAACTCATCTTTAAGAAGTGTAATTGATAATAGTTGGGTTTTTTCAAGTGTATCTAGATTCTTAAATTGTGCAATTATTTCCTTAGACTTTTTATTCAATGCCCTATTCATAGTATTTATGGGTTGTTTAGCATAATCTCTCAAATTTTCCACATCCATTTTGATTAAATGATCTATGCTTTTACGATTAATTTTTCTCTTCAACTCTTGGGCTAGAATAATATTCAAATTTTTTGTTTGTACTTGGGCTACAAATAAAATAAAAAATTCTCTTAATAGCTCATCTTAAGGGGAAAGATCCAAAATGCATAAATAATTGTACTAAGAGACTAAATTGAGAGAGAGAGAGAGAGAGAGAGAGATGTGTACTTGTTTGGAATTTTGAAGGTTGTACTTGTTGAGCCTGTTGACCTTGCAATAACCCTTCTCCAACTTCTAAAGGTTGGCCTTGTTCACCTTGCAATGACTCTTCTCCAACTTCATACGGTTGTGCTTCTTGAAAATTTCATGCATACAAAGATATAATTATTCTAAACAAAAGGGTCTAATATGGTCTAATTGTGTCTAATTAGGTCCTAAAGCATCTAATTGGGTCTAATTGTGTCTAATTAGGTCCTAAAGGGTCTAATTGGATCTAATTAGGTTCTAAAGGGTCTAGTTAGGTTATAAAGGGACTAATTAGGTCCTAATTGGATGTAATTAGGTTCTAAAGGGTCTAATTGGGTCTAATTGTGTCTAGTTAGGTCCTAAATGGTCTAATTGTGTCTAATTATCTCCTAAAGGGTCTAATTGGGTCTAATTATGTCTAATTAGGTCCTAAAGGGTATAATTGGATCTAATTAGGTTCTAAAGGGTCTAATTAAGTTATAAAGGGTCTAACTAGGTCCTAATTGGATCTAATTAGGTCCTAAAGGGTCTAATTGGGTCTAATTGTGTCTAATTAGGTCCTAAAGGGTCTAATTGTGTCTAATTAGGTCCTAAAGGGTCTAATTTGATCTAATTAGGTTCTAAAGGGTCTAGTTAGGTTATAAACAGTCTAATTAGGTCCTAAAGGGTCTAATTGGGTCTAATTGTGTCAAATTAGTGTTGGAAAGTTGACTCCTAGGGAGAATATGACTTATTTTGTATTTTAATTATGGCAACAAAGTCATATGAAGTTTTGACAGCAAACTTTGAAGTGAAAATTGACTAAGTATAGAAGACAGGACATAACATAGATATACAGATGATCAAAGCATCAGCGCACTTGCGTACGACCGAGTCAGACTAAGCGCCTTCAGACTTAAGCTCTATGATATGTTTTTTAGATTACCCTAGACACGCATGATCAGATAAGATAGTACAGATAAGTTACAACAAGTTGAAGTACCTCTAACAGTTTAGGAAATAGAGTACAGAGCCAACCTCAGTTTTGGATCAGCGTATAACATTTTCTTTTGTAAAGGCTATGCCCCTATTATATTATGTTTGTAGTCATGTTTCAATCACTCCTGTAATCACGCTTAAGCCAATTAGTTTGGAAGCATTGTGTAAATTGTTTTTGGGCTGACTAAGGTCTTGTTTCTAGTCACGTCTGTTTAGGCATGAACATATATATATATATATATATATATATATATATATAACATACAATTTTGTATTAGTGTGTGTCAAAGAAATATGCAAAGAAGAGATATAAAAGAATAGTATAAAATGTCAGAATGAGATAAAGCTCTTTAAGAAAATAAGAGCATCAGCGCATAACCAGAACTGATCAGACAATTATGTCACATACAACATTTCACTTTTGGATATAGTGTATATCTATTATCAAGGAGGTTGTAGCCTTCATCCTTTTGAGCAGTGAGCTTTTTGGACAGTGAGTCCTCACCCCTAACAGGGTTATTTGTAAAAGACTCCTAACAGGGCCAAACCCTTAACCAGGTCATTATACTGGCATTGTAAATACTTCTCCTAACAGGGCAAAGGAACTTTAACAGGTTCATTATAGTAGTGCAATATTTTGGGGTACTAATTCCCACCGGGGTTTTCCTCTGATCAAGGTTTCCCCATAATCATATCATGTGTTATGTGTTCTTGTGTTAAGCTTCAATTTGATATATATTTGATTTATGTTTAAAGTTACTGAAATATAATAAATAGACAAACACTAATTCACCCCCCTCTCAGTGTTTCTAACAATTGGTATCAGAGCTCTAGTCCTCTTCAAAGAATTTTAACCACTTGAGGAGATCATGGACTTAGTAGAACTGAAACATCTAAAAAAAATCTTGAAGCAGCCCTTGAAGATCCTGACAGATCTGAAAAAGAAAATCAGGAACTTAAACTAAAATTTGATGGCTCTCAAATGATTATCAAGAAAATAAGGAAAGATCTAAAAGCTTTCTCTACCAATGATTTGGGAAAAAATGGTCAAGAAGCTGAATGAAGAGAACATGTCTTTGAAAGATAAAATTGAAGATCTGAATGAACAAGTTACAGATATCCTAAAAACCATTGAATAAAATATAAAACAGAGTAAACAATTATATGATGAACTTATGCGAGAAAACTTGAAAATCTTGGAATTAGAAAACATCAAGAAAAATATAGAATCTGAACTAACAAAAGCAAAAGACAAGATTGATAAACTACACACAAGTTCTGATCTAATTCAATCACAACTATATGCACAGAAGTTAAAAGGTGACACCACTGGTATGGGATACAGTGTAGCTCAAATATAATCAATTTAATGTAAGAAAGAAAGAAAGCACAAGAAGTATCTACAGAAGCAAAGAAAGAGGAGAATCTAGCAGAGTCTAAAGCAGAACCACCCAAAAATGAAATCAAGCAAGTTAACAGAACTTGTTATGCTTGTAACAAACATGGACACTTGGCAAGATATTTTTAAAAGGTAAGACCTTTTAATGGCTATTGTCACTCCTATAATAAATTTGGTCACAAGGCTATTCATTGTAGAACAAGTCAAATAAATCAGTCACAACATAACCAAAGAAACACGATTCAATACAATCAGAGAAATCAATCTAGGAACATTTAGAACATTACATGTCAGATATGTAATTACAATGGACACACAGCCAAGAAGTGCAACATGATGAATAATAACATTAGACCTCCTATCATTTTTCACTCATGTGGAAAAGATAGACATATCTCAAGGTTTTGTAGGTCAAGAGCACAAAGACAAGAGAATCCTAAAAATTCTCTATTTGAAGAATCAAAAGAAGTTAAGTTTGTACAAGCTAAAGCCAATTCAGATAAAATATGGGTTGAAGAAAAGAAGGATAATGATAAGGGTAGTAGATGCATCCATAGTGGACACACCTTCTACTTCTGGTTAGATGACCATCATGGTGTAGGGGGAGATATTATAGCTCTAAACCCCTGCATGGCTGGTATACTCACCTCTGAGTATGCACCTATGGATTTATGTCTATGATCACAAATTGACAAAGTATGCATGCATGCATAACCAGTACTAATTTTGAAACTCTCAATGGAAACCGAGTATGGTAGAAAGCATTAAATGCAGTAACATTTATATAAGTTAGTAAACAATAGATTATCATCACGTTTTCATTTGAGATCATAAAATTTGGAGAGCACAGGAGCATTGAGTATCGAAGCACTGAAGGGTAATGGATTTGTTGGTTAAGTGAACGGATTGAAGTTGGAACAAAACCCTAGCAGTTGTGTCATTTTAGAATTGTGGTGGAACCCTATTTAATTGATCAACAAGTGAGTATGGCAGCCCCTATAGTCTTTGACATTGCTGAAAGGAAGATATTTGTCTTTAAGAAGCATCCATTCAAGTCAATTCTAAATGATGTAGAAGGGGCATTTTATAAAAACTCCACTAGGAGCTGTACATGTAGAAGACATTCGCGCATATATATATTGCAAGAAGGAAAAAATTGGAGATAATAGCATAGCAAATCTTATGGCTTCAATGATGAAACTAGACTATTCATTCAAGGATGAATACGCACATCTCACTGATAACCCTATCTTTGAGTATTCAAACGCGCATGATTTCTATGAGCCAAAGTGGGATAAAATCCTACTGAGTAGGATACATGATGACCTTTATTGGATTGGTGAAGTTCCTCTCTGCATAACCTCAGACCTAGTTTATGACATGACTGGACTTCGTAAGACTAGACTAGTTCTTCCCATTGGTAAGGATGTTAAGAAGCAGGTGGAACAAGTATGCTTATCCAAAAGTGATAGGTGCAGAATGACTGTTGATCCCATTGAGGTAGATGACATCAAATTAGTCACTATGATCCTAGATTATAAGTTCTAGCACGCAAGCAGACTAAATAGTGTATCTATAGCAACTATCCTAGTAGCGATAAAAATGGTGAAGGATAATACAAAGTACAATCTATGTGAAATATTGCGCGCATAGCTGATTGACAACATTAGAGCTGTAAAGTATGACAAGAGCAAAATTTTCAGATTTGGCTCTTTGATCATCTATCTCTACTTCCACATTGTTGGTTAAGTTGCCAGTCTTTACCTAGATAGGAGTAAACCCACTATGTCAAAAATTTCATTAAAATCTACATCAGAGAGTAGTGCAAAATATTTTATGGACATGGATATTAAAACATTCAATATTAAAATGCAAAAGAGGTTTAGGATACCTGAGAAGATATTTGACAAATACAGAGACACCATATGCTTCATGGTGGAAATTGAATGTACTTGCATGGAGGCAGTTGAACCAAGGACAAAATGGATTCATCCACTTGGCTATGAAGTTGAAGAACAGGTTTTGGAAGGGTATGCACAAGTTCTCCTATCTGTGCCCAAGGATCCCAATGAACCTAGATGGGGTACTTACATAGAAAAGAAAAATCAAGTTGATTCTATCTTATATAGTGTGGACAACAAAAGGAAGGCATCAAGGATTACTTCAAATATCCTAAAAGTTCATGGGGTTACACAAGAAGACCTATAAAGAGATAGGGAAGCTAAGATTGCTAAAGAACTTGCTAAAACTCCTGCCGAAGTAAAAATGGAAAATTCTGATGATGTGCCTAAGAAGAAGAAAAATAAATCTGATGAAGGAACATGTGCGCCATCAACTACCATTGATCTAGAATCTTCTCCACCTTCTTTACCCAGCAAGATGACTAGAAGGAAGAAGAAATTTCCCACAAGTCATCCATCCTCAAGGACCACAAGGAGAAAGGTAAAGAACACTCAAGCCCCTCTTGAGGTAGGATTTAGACCTAGTCTAACAGTCCTAAAGAACAGAATTGTTAATGAAGGAAGAATAGAATCTATCAAGAATGTCTATGACAAATACCAAGAGATAGACAAATCAAAAATTCATTCTATGATCATCTCTCACATGATTAAGTTAAAGAGGACAATATTGGAAATTAAAACGGTCATACTAGATAAGGTATTGAACATACTTGATGTATTGAAAAGGGAACCAATTGAAGAGGATATGAGGATAAGAGAAGAAACATTAGACAACTTTCGCCCTGTTTGCTCACATGATGAGAAAGCCATCCTATTGGATTTAGTAAAACCTCATCTTAGAACCAAAACAAGAATTCTCCATATCTTGAACAAATAATATGAATTGGTTGGTGAAGAGACTCAGAAAGCATTTGAGCGGGTATTTATGGATAGAAACATGTATCCATCAACAATGCCTACAACAAAAGCAATTCCAGCTCCTCCGAAATAGAATAAAGAACCAGTTATTCTAAATGTGCCTAAGACATGTCCATAGGATTCAGTGCCCACTGTTTCAATAGATTCTGATATAGCCAAAGGTTCAGAAGAAACTACTGTGATTGATGATGTTAAGATATCCATGACTGCTTCTGAGAATGACATGAACAAAGTTGAAAAAGCATTTGTCAGCACTGAAGAGACAGAGAAGGAATGCATTGATGACACATTCTTACAGCAAGTTGAAGTTCCCTCTAAAGATTCAATAGATTTGAATAATGAGGAAGACAATCAAACTAATGAAACACCAGCTATGGAGATCCCTATGAAGAGTGAATATGTGGATTCTATTCAGAATGTAATACATACTCCATCCATCAAACCATCATTTTTGTCAAGTTTGACCCCTGATTCAGCATATCTAGATGCTTGGGAAGAAGAAGATTTGATTAAGATCATTGTGCTAGCTATGGAGAAAGCAAAAGAAAAATAAGTCATGAGAAATCTTCTCTTTCTGGAGATAGTGAACATCCTAAATGACTTAGTGCCTGCAGACAAGAAAATGGCTAAGATTCAGTCAGTTGATGATGTTGACAACATCTTGACAAGCTTCAAATCACATTTCACAAGTTTAGTAGACTCTGCTACTAAAATTGTAGAAGTTGAGTACAAGAATGGAAGATTAGATGAATTGACAAAGAATTTCTCCTTAGATCTGAACTCATTAAATATTGGTCAAGCAATCTTGAAAGAACTAGCATCTAAAGGTAGAAATGTAATAGCAAACTGCATGGACAGAGTGAGATTCACCTCAGAGCACATCAAAAAGATTGAGGAAGCTAACATATTGGTTGAAAGTGTTAGAAAATCAATTGAAACATCCTCACAAGATATTAATGTATGCAAAAATATCTATCAAGGGCAGTTAGATAAGATTGAAAAGCCTAAGTTGGAGATCAGCAAGATAAGAAGCAGGCAGCCTCAACTAAGAAATGCACTTGAGCCCTCACTAGCTATTATGAATGAGAACATCAAACATATAGATGCAACCATTGTCACTTATGATCAAGATCCCTTCATGGATTTGATAAAAATGGAGAAGCTCTCATATGCTCTATGCTCCCATCTTCATACTGTAGATGCAATGAAGGCATTATGGCAGCAAGAGATCAAAAATCTACAGATTGCTTATCCAAATGTATATTCAGAGTAAGTACTCAAGGAATTACAATTTTGACACCTTTGTAATTAATTTCAAAGGGGGAGTAATGTATGTATAGGGAGTAGTGTATATATATGTAAAGAAATATGATATAGTATATGTTAAAGAAGATGATATACAGTTTTTGGTGTTAGTCAATTTTGAGTAACTTGGCCACATTCCTTTGTTGCCATTAATGAAAAAGTGGGAGATTGTTGGTAAGTTGCCTCCCAAGGATAATATTACTTATTTTGTGTTTTCATTATGGAAACAAAGTCATGTGAAGTTTTGACAACAAACTTTGAAGTGAAAATTGACTAAGTATAGAACACAAGACATAACATAGATATACAGATGATCAAAGCACCAACGCATGTGCGTATGACCGATTCAGACTAAGAACCTTCAAACTTAAGCTCTATGATATTTTTTTTAGATTACAATAGACATGCATGATCAGATAAGACAATATAGATAAGATACATAAAGTTGAAGTACCTCTAACAGTTTAGGAAATAGAGTACAGAGCCAACCTCATTTTTGGATCAGCATATAACATTTTTTTTTGTAAAGGCTATGCGCCTATTATATTATATTTGTAATCATGTTTCAATAACTCCTATAATCATGCTTAAGCCAATTAGTTTGGAAGCATTGTGTATATTGTTTTTGGACCGACTAAGGTCTTGTTTCTAGTCGTGTCTATTCAGGCATAAACATATATATATATATATATATATATATATATATATATATATATATATATATATAACATACAATTTGGTATTAGTATGTGTCGAAGAAATATGCAGAGCAAAGATATAAAATAATGTATAAAATGTCAGAATGAGATAAAGATCTTTAAGAGAATAAGAGAATCAGTGCATAACTGGAACTGATCAAACAATTGTGTCACATATAGCAGTCCACTTTTGGATATAGTGTATATCTATTTTCAAGGAGGTTGTAGCCTTCATCCTATTGAGCAGTGAGCTTTTTGGACAGTGAGTCCTCACCCCTAACAGGGTTATTTGTAAAAGACTCCTAATAGGGTCAGACCCTTAACCAGGTCATTGTACTTGCATTGTAAAGAACTATCCTAATAGGGCAAAGGAACTTTAACAGGTTAATTATAGTAGTGCAATATTTATGGGTACTAATTCCCACTGAGATTTTCCTCTGATCAAGGTTTCCTCGTAATCCTATCATGTGTTATGTGTTCTTGTGTTAAGATTCAATTTGATATATATTTGATTTATGTTTAAAGTTGTTGAATATAATAAATAGACAAACACTGATTCAACCCCCCTCTCAGTGTTTCTAACAATTAGGTCCTAAAGGGTCTAATTATGTCTAATTAGGTCATAAAGGGTCTAATTGTGTCTAATTAGGTCCTAAAGGGTCTAATTGGGTCAAATTGTGTCTAATTAGGTCCTAAAGGGTCTAATTGGGTCAAATTGTGTCAAATTAGGTCATAAAGGGTCTAATTGGATCTAATTAGGTTCTAAAGGGTCTAATTAGGTAATAAAGGGTTTAATTGAATCTCATTAGGTCCTAAAGGGTCCAATTGTGTCTAATTAGGTCCTAAAAGATATAATTGTCTAATTAGGTCATAAAGGGTCTAATTGGGTCTAATTGGGTCTAATTGTCTCTAATTAGGTCTTAAAGGGTCTAATTGGGTCTAATTAGGTCCTAAAGGGTCTAGTTAGGTTATAAAGGGTCTAATTAGGTCCTAATTGGATCTAATTAGGTCTAATTGGGTCTAATTGGATCTAATTAGGTCCTAAAGGGTCGAATTGGGTCTAATTGTGTCTAATTAGGTCCTAAAGGGTTTAATTGGATCTAATTAGGTCCTAAAGGGTCTAATTAGGTTATAAAGGGTCTCATTAGGTCCTAATTGGATCTAATTGTCCTAATTAGATCTAATTAGGTCCTAATTGGATCTAATTAGGTCCTAACTAGGTCTAATTGCATCCAATTAGGTAATAAAGGGTTTAATTGGATCTAATTAGGTTCTAATTTGGTCTAATTGGGTCTAATTAGATAATAATGGGTTTAATTGGATCTAATTAGGTCCTAAAGGGTCTAATTGGGTCTAATTGTGTCTAATTAGGTCCTAAAGGGTCTAATTGTGTCTAATTAGGTCCTAATTGGGTCTAAATGGTAATAAAGGGTCTAATTGGGTCTAATTAGGGTCTAAAGGGTCTAATTAGGTAATAAAGGGTTTAATTAGATCTAATTATGTCCTAATTGGGTCTAATTGGGTCTAATTAGGTAGTAAAGGGTTTAATTGGATCTAATTAGGTCCTAAAGGGTCTAATTATGTCTAATTAGGTCCTAAAGGGTCTAATTAGGTCAAAATGGGTCTAATTGGGTCTAAATAGGTCTAATTGTGTTTAATTATGTCCTAAAGGGACTAATTGGGTCTAATTAGGTCCTAAATGGTCTAGTTAGGTTATAAAGGGTCTAATTAGGTCCTAATTGGATCTAATTAGGTCCTAAAGGGTCTAATTAGGTCTAATTGTGTCTAATTAGGTCCTAAAGGGTCTAATTGGGCTTAATTGTGTCTAATTAGGTCCTAAAGGGTTTAATTGTGTCTAATTAGGTCATAAAGTGTCTAATTGGGTCTAATTGTGTCTAATTAGGTCCTAAAGGGTCTAATTGGATCTAATTAGGTCCTAAAGGGTCAAATTGGGTCTAATTGTGTCCAATTAGGTCCTAAAGGGTCTAATTGGACCTAATTAGGTCCTAAAGGGTCTAATTGTGTCTAATTAGGTCCTAAAGGGTCTAATTGGATCTAGTTAGGTCCTGAAGGATCTAATTAGGTTATAAAGGGTCTAATTAGGTCCTAATTGTATCTAATTGGATCTAATTGTCCTAATTGTCCTAATTGGATCAAATTAGGTCCTAATTGGGTCTAATTAGGTCCTAAAGGGTTTAATTGGATCTAATTAGGTCCTAAAGGGTTTGATTGGGTCTAATTGTGTCTAATTAGGTGGACTAAAGGGTCTAATTGGATCTAATTAGGTCCTAATTGGTCTAATTGTGTCTAATTAGGTCCCAAAGGTTCTAATTGGATCTAATTAGGTCCTAAAGGGTCTAATTGGATCTAATTAGGTCCTAATAACTTCTAATTAGTCCTAAAGGGTCCAATTCGATCTAATAAGGTCCTAATGGGTCTGATTAGATCTAATTAGGTCCTAAAGGGTCTAATTGGATCTAATTAGGTCCTAAAGGATCTAATTGGCTCTAATTGTGTCTAATTAGGTCCTAAAGGGTCTAATAGGATCTATTTGGGTCAGTTAAAGGGTCTAATTGGATCTAATTGTTAGAAACACTAAGAGTGGGGGGGGGTGAATCAGTGTTTATCTATTAATTATATTTCAGCCAATTAAACATATATCAAATGTGCATCCAAAGAAACATAACAAAAGAACACATAACACATGATATGATTATGAAGAACCTTGATCAGAGGAAAACTCCAGTGGGGATTAGTACCCATAAATATTGTACTATGTATAATAAACCTGTTAAAGTTCCTTTGCCCTATTAGAAGTAGTCTTTACAAATTAAGTACAATGACCTGGTTAAAGGTCTGACCCTGTTAGGAGTCTTTTACAAAAACATGTTAAAGGTATATGGCTCACTGCCTAGGCTCACTTCCCAATAAGATGAAGGCTACAACCCTCTGAATGTTGATATGCACTATATCAAAATGAACTATTGTGATGACACTGCTGTATGATCAATTTTGTGTATGCGTGGATGCTCTTACTCTCTTAAAGAGCTGTATCATCTTCTGACTTCATTATACTGCCCCTCTGTAACTTCCTCTTGCATAATAATTGACACTTTGGAACATATCTTTACATCACATACTTATATCTTCAAATTCAAATAGGCGTGACCCAAAACAAACCACTAGTCGCCCGTAAAACAAAAATATACAATTCTTTCGAACAAGTTGGCCTAAGCGTGTTTACTAAAACATTAATTACATTACTACAAAATTATAACTAAAGGCGCTTAGCCATTACATTACAAAATCATTGACGCTGATCAAAACTATAGTCGACTTCCATGCTCTGTTTCCTGGACTGCAAGTCTACTAATCTGCCTATAACTTTTCCATACTGATGTTTCATACTCTACGTGTCTAGATCTAGTATGTATATACACCATAGAGTATATACCTAAGCACGCATGCTTTGGTGTGATCTCTAACATGTGCGCTGATGTGCTGATCTCTGTATGTGTCTATCTACTCTATTTTTACACTTAGTCATTTTCCTTTCATGACAGAACTTAAGTATGACTTTGTTGCCATGATTGACAACAAAAAATAAGTCATGCTTCCTTAGGAAGTCAACTTTCCAACAATATCCCCCTTTGTCATTTATGGCAACAAAGGAATGTGGCTAAGTTACTCAAAATGACTTCATACAAAAATTATTGTATATCATAATACTTAATGATATATACATATATATTTCTCTGCATATACACATTCTATACTACTCGCCCTTTGACATTAATGACAAAGGTGTGCAAAAATTGTAAGTCTTCAGCATACTTACTCCATGTAGACTTCTGGGTACACAACTTGAAGAGATTGAATCTCTTTGTGCCAGAAGACTTTCATTGCATCAAATGTCTGAAGATGTGTGCATAAAGCATATGTCAATTTCTCCATTTTTATCAAATCCATGCAAGGACCTTGATCATATGTCTGTATGGTGTTATCAATCTATTTGATGTTCTCATTGAGAACTGCTAGAGATGGCGCAAGTGCATTTCTCAACTGAGTCTGCCTTACCCTTATCTTGCTGATTTCTAACTTTGCTTTCTCAATTTTGTCTAACTGCCCTTGGTAGACATTGTTACATATGTTCATGTTTTGTGTCAAGGTTTCAACTGATTTTCTTATGTTATCCACCATTTCTTCTACTTCTGCTATCTTTTTAGTGTGCTCAGAGGTGAGCTTCACTCTATCCATACAGTTTTCTATGACTTTCTTTCCTTTATCTGCCAA
>MU228020.1:401572-419700 GCA_018584345.1 Thuja plicata
TCCCTTTTTGCCTTTGCGCATTGAGCTGGGATTGAATCAAATCAGAACTTGTGTGAAGTTTATCAATCTTGTCTTTTGCTTCTGTTAATTCAGATTCCAACTTCTTCTTCATGTTTTCCAATTCCAAAACTTTCATGTTTTCCTACAGAAGTTCATCTTCCTATTGGTTTCTTTCTTTGATCTTGTCTTCAATGGTGTTCTAGTTATCTGTAAGTCGTTCCTCCAGATCTTCAAGTTTATCCTTTAGAGATTTATTTTCTTCATTAAGCTTTTTGACCATTTGTCCTAGATCACTTGTAGAAGAATCTTTCAGATATTTTCTTAGCCTTTTAATAAGTATTTGAGAGCCATCATTTTTCAATCTTAGTTCTTCATTTTCCTTCTCAGATCTGTCAAGATCTTCAAGAGTTGCTTCATGATTATTTTTCAAATGTTTTGCTTTAGCTGAGTCCATTATCTCCTCAAGTGGTTAAACTTTCTTTCAGAGGACCAGAGCTCTGATACCAATTTTTAGAAACACTAAGAGGGGGGGGTGAATCAGTGTTTATCTATTAATTATATTTCAGCCAATTAAACATATATCAAATGTGCATCCAAAGAAACATAACACAAGAACACATAACACATGATATGATTATGGAGAACCTGGATCAGAGGAAAACTCCGGTGGGGATTAGTACCGACAAATATTGTACTAGGTATAATGAACCTGTTAAAGTTCCTTTTCCCTGTTAGAAGCAGTCTTTACAAATTAAGCACAATGACCTGGTTAAAGGTCTGACCCTGTTAGCAGTCTTTTAAAAAACCCTGTTAAAGGTATATGGCTCACTGCCCAATAAGATGAAGGCTACAACCCTCTAAATGTTGATATTCACTATATGAAAATGAACTATTGTGATGACACTGCTGTATGATTAGTTTCATGTATGCGTAGATGCTCTTACTCTCTTAAAGAGTTGTATCATCTTATGACTTCATTATACTACCCCTCTATAACTTCCTCTTGCATAATAATTGACACTTTGTAACATATATTTACATTACATACTTATATCTTCAAATCCGAATAGGCGCGACCCAAAACAAATCACTAGTCGGGCCTAAAACAAAAATATACAACGCTTCCAAAAAAGTCAGCCTAAGTGTGTTTCCTACAACATTAATTACATTAATACAAACTTATAACTAAAGGTGCTTAGCCATTACATTACAAAATCATTCACGCTGATCAAAACTATAGTCAGCTTCCATGCTCTATTTCCTGGATTGCAAGTCTACTAATTTGCCTGTAACTTTTCTGTATTGATGTTCTGTACTCTGCACGTCTGGATCTAGCATGTATATACACCATAGAGTATATACCTAAGCATGCATGCTCTGGTGTGATCTCTAACACATGCACCGATGTGCTGATCTTTGTATGTGTTTGTCTGCTCTGTTTTCACACTTAGTCATTTTCCTTTCATGATAGAACTTAAGTATGACTTTGTTGCCATGGTTGACAACACAAAATAAGTCATGCTTCCTCAGGAAGTCAACTTGCCAACACTAATTAGGTCCTAAAGGGTCTAATTGGATCTAAGTGGGTCCTAATAGGTACAATAAGGTCTAATAGGTATAATCAAGGGTTTAATTGGGTCTAAGTGGGTCAAATGTGGTCTTAAGGGGTCATTTAACGTATCATAGGTCTAGATAGGTTTAATTGGGTCTAATTAGGTCCTAAAGGGTATAATTGGATCTAATTAGGTCCTAATACATTCTAATTGGATATAATTAGGTCCTAAAGGGTCTAATTGGATCTAATTAGGTCCTAAAGGGTCTAATTGGATCTAAGCGTGTCCTATTGCTAATATTATGAACTAGTAGGTCTATTACTCATATTAGGTATTAATTAGTCATATTAAAGGTCTGGTTAGGTCTTAAATTATTTAAGCACTAATTAGTCTTGAGTATTTGGTCCTAGGGAGTACTCTTACGTCTTATTACTAAATAACAAATTACATCATAATTTAGTTCCTATTAGTTTAGGACTATTACGAGCACATGTATTAGGTCTTGATATAGGTCCTAATAGATCTCTAATTAGGTCATAATTTGGTTTAGAATTAGGTCTTAGTTATAATTATGTCCTAATCTAGGTTTAATTGGGTAGGGTTTCTAGGGTTTAGGGTCTTAGGTCTAATTAGGTAGGGTTTAGGGTTTAAGGTTTAAGGTTTAGGGTCATAGGTCTAGTTAGGTAGGGTTTAGGGTTTAGGGTCTTAGGTCTAATTAGGGAGGGTTTAGGGTCTTAGGTATAATTATGTCCTAATAGGTCTAATTAGGTCTTCTTTATCAAATTAGGTATTGCAATATCATTCTTACATGTTTCATTAAGACAAGTCATAATCATCAACTTAAAATATGGACAGAGAGAGATAAAGAGATATAGACATGTACCTTGTTTCTTATGATAATATATTTCCTGAGCCTCTTCATGTAGTCTTTATTCAGTCTCTTCTAAATAATGTCGTGTACTCTTATTTAGCCTTCTCTTTTTATTTCCCATCAAAAGTTGCAAAATTGTCTTCCTTTTCCAAAATGCGAATTATTTTTCAACTTTCAAATTAATAAGATGACGAAAAAATATATATATATTTATATGTAATCATTCTGATCCTGAAAAGGCACCTAATAGGCTGACATAGGTATATATTGCAGTGCTCACAACTTCTCTCTAGCAGCTCTGCAAAACATTTCCTTCAATCATCATGGTTCTAGTTTTGTCTAGAATAATTAAGTTCCTTCTCTCTACAAAACCATTCTACTATGGGGTTCGCGGAGTAGAAGTCGGCCTCTTGATCTTAAGTTCTTCATAATAAGAATAGAATTCACTAGATTTAAATTCTCCCCCTCTATTTGATCTTAGGCACTTCAATCTCTATCTAGACTTTGTTTCAACCATCATCTTGAACATCTTAAATTTATGAAAAGCATCTAATTATTCTCTCAAAATGTAAACCAAATCATCCTTGAATAGTCATCAATGAATAGCATGAAATATATGTCACCATAATAGCTTCTTATCTTTGTAGGGCCTCAAAAATATGTATGTACTGAATCTAGAAATCCATTTGAAGTGTATATCTTTCTCTTAAAGCTAGAGCTAGTTAACTTTCCCAATTGACATTCTTTGCACAAATTTTTAGGATTCATCAACTTAGGAAAATATCTTACAACATTAATAGTGATAGCGTTCCCCATAATATCAAAGTTTACATTACAAAATATTCTATGCCACAACCAACTATCATCAACCTTCGCAATCAAACATTTATTCTAAAAAAATTTCAAATAAAATAGATTAGCAGCAATTTGTTTACCTGATGCAATCATCTATCAATTTCTTCACATGATTTTGCACTCTGCTATGAATTCCACTTTGTGCCCCCTATCTAGAAGTTGTCCAACACTCAACAAGTTATGGCTTAATCCTCCAACACTCTCCGAAAGGCATGCAAGGTAAGTAATATGTTGATTTCTCCCTTCCTTATTTTTTTTAAACTAAGAAGCATGTCGCTTCCTGCGCCCATACAAAGGGTTATAAAGGTAAACAGAAATATGGGTGTGGGGCACATGGGATGTCCCTTCGCTGCATTAAGATATTAAAATATAAATTGTGTGTTAATAATTATGCCTTTCCCATTAATTAAACAATTGAGTTTGCACTAACAAGGGTTAATAGGAGGGGTTTAGTATTCTAACCACATTCTTGGTGAGGAGATAATAGGAAGAATATTCTCTGTCACAAATGGGAATTAAAATTATTTCTCATACATTTTCCAGAGAGTCATTTTGGTTCTCTCAAAACATGAAACTTGTATTTTTATTTGTTCTTCCTCCTTAACAATGTATTTCATTTTTGGAGTTAAATAGATGTATCATGAATTATTGTTTATGCATTCTATTAAGTGGATTTTTTATATAAGTATTGATAATGGGTATTTATTACTTAGTATTGTAATTTGGTCAATATTCCATTTAGCTATCATGATTTTCTAAGATGAGAACTAAGGTGAAATATTGAATTTAATGTATAAGGTTTTGATCATTGTATTAAAATTCATGATCCTAAGGATGATTAGTTGCAACTATAACTTAGATGATTCATCCCTCAAACTTATGACATGAGCTTTTGATCACATTTTTTATAAACCAGGTTTTCAAAGAAGGAAATAGAGAGTATTCAACTTGAATTTATGCAAAGCAATACATTTGAATACAAGATATGATTTGAAATCCAATAAAACTTGAACACATAACTTGCTCATTTTCACAAAATAACTACATTTCTATTAACAACATTGGATTCTACAACATTTGATCCATTCCATTAAAAAATTCATCTTCAACATGAAAGCACAATACAATAGGTGATAATACAATGGAGAGGTCTCCAACACAATGACATCAAGAACACCTTCCATGCCTCAAATCCAAAATGGCTCCACCATAAGGTCTATCCAAAATCTGCAAAAAAAACATATAAAACTAGCCGTGGAGAGCTTGTCTCTCATCCTAGGTATCAAAGAGACCACCCCCAAGATAGGAGAATCAGTAACCAATGGGTGACATCCACACCATTCATGCAACATAACACAACAGAAAAAAGACCCATCAAAGGGTTACACAATGAGATTCACCTTGAACCCATAATAAGCAGTGAAGGTGGACTTCCATGTAGGAGATTGCCAAATAAATATATACAACAACCATGACTTTCCCAAGGCTAGAATCCACATAATTTTTTCCATACATTCTCCTCCTTATCTCCCCCAATCAAGATCAATAAAATTCGCATGCAAGGGTCCATACACCTTGCATATTTCCCCTATTCTCTCCACGAGAAGAGACTCTACACATTCATGGAGTCCAACTAACCCATTCCCCCATACTTGGCCACTTATTCCCTATCCAAGGGTGAGTAATGCAATTACACCCTTCACAAAAATCCCTTATTCAAACAAAGATAAATATAATAAGCATGAAATAAAACCCAAAATCCCATTCCCTTACATCGCAAAAATACAAAATACAATGATGACATATGCAAGAGAATGATATACATACTAATCTATTTACAACAATAACAAAGAAACTTTCATGAAAATGGTGGAGACCAACCTTCACAAGTGTTATGGTAAAATGATGCTTGAGAAGAGCCCAATCCCTTTTTGCTTCTTTCAATCTGAAACCCTAATGTCTCTAAAAATAAAGAGTGGGTGAACACCCTCTAACTATACAAAGGGCCTTTAAAAAAGCCTCCAAATCTTACCCACCCACCAACATTAAACTCAGAATTGACCTCTTAGTTCTTTGGCTATCCTTTGACCCCTAACATAAATGCAAGATTGGAAAGGAGGGTGGGTTTGGGTAAAAAGTCAAGACTCACTCCATTTTCGTAACATGTGAGTAATGGGTTATTAAGAGGGTCTCCAAGGCCACTAGGGGGTTCTAGAAGTGTTATAAATGTTCCTAACCCATACCCCTATCACTAAGGTACTTGGATTTTGCTAAAATTGGTCCTTAGGACCACTTTTTTGGCCTCTAGAAGTGACTAGAAAAAAAATTAAATTTAAATAATCTAATTGGTGGGACTTTACAAGTATCTCCAAACAAAGGGGGTTTGATTAGGTTCCTAATAAGTCGGTTAGGCTTAGGGTTACATTGCCAACCTTAGTGGACATGTTATTACATAAACACATAACAAGTGTCAAGTGACACTATAAAATAACATAATACAACATTGACATGTCACTAATTACAGAGTGAAAGCATCTAATACATACATACAATTTATAGTCATGAATTAAATCACTTAACAATGAGGTTTGAATCTCTTCTTTAGATTCAACCTTGGCTTTACAGTTTGCACGTATGGTTGGTTACTGATTCTTCAATAATTTTTATGGTGATTTTCCTGCACACTAAATTGAACATCAACAGCTCAATAAAATCACACACACACACACACACATATATATATATGTAATCAATTGATTGAACATTCTACTTTTTCATTTGCTAACCTTTTTCCCATTTCTTCACCTGATAACCATAACTGATTGCATAATCAAAATAACATAACATATTCCTCCATTTGAATTTAAAATACTAAAATAATCATCATAATGCATGTGTATACCCAAAACATCATAAAAATCATCAATAAAGTGTACTAAAGTAATCATCACATGACATAAATAATACTAATAATGTCTAGTCCATCAAATATAATGTCCCAAAATATCAAATTATAATGTATGAAAATAAGTGTATCAGTTGAGCTATGATGGGTCAGAGTGAGGCATCACATCCTTCCCAACTAGGCATGAACTTCCTCCTAGAGTTCATAAAAAAGATATGGGTATTGAGATCTCATATGTGTTGCATCCTCCCATGAAGTCATGACCTCATCATAACAATCCCACTAGACCCTAACTCGCTCCAGCTCTCTTCCTTGTAGTGCAAGGGTCCATTGGGCTATAATATGAATGAGCTCTAGTGCTAGCTACCCATCTAAATCCACCTGTAAGGCATCCCAATCTATCACATGAGTCTCATAATAAATATATCCTTGAAGTACAAAAACATGGAACACATTGTGGATGCATGACAGTCTAGGTGATAAATCTAGACAATATGCAACTAGTCCTATCCTCTCTAAGATCTCAAATGGTCCAATGAACCGAGGTGCCAACTTAGATCCCTTTCCAAATCAGATCGTACTCTTGTGTGGTCGCACTCTCAAGAAGACTCTATCTCCGACCTTATACTCTGTATCAATCCTCTTCGTGTCTGCATATTTCATCTGTGTATCGTGTGGCTCTCTATGATGTTGTCAAATCAAAACCACTTGATTCTCCATCTCTTTGAATAATTGAGGGCCAATAGCTACTCTATCCTTGATCATGTCCCAACTCAAGGGTGTCCTGCAAGGTCTACCATACAAGGCCTGATAAGGTGGCATACCTATAGATGAGTGGTGCCCATTATTATAGGAAAACTTGACCAGATGTAGGTATTACTCCCACTTGACCTTATGGTACATCACGTACATGTGAAACATATCCTCTAATACCTTATTAACTCTCTTGGTCTGACCATCTGTCTGAGGGTGATACGCTATACTAAAATTGAGCCTAGTGCCCAATGTTGTCTGTAACTCTCTCCAAAAGGCTGATGTGAACAATGAGTCTTTATCAAAGATGATCATATAGGGAATGCCATGAAGTCTAACAAAATCCCACAAAAAAACCTAAGCTACATCTTGTGCTATGAATGTAGTACGCATGGGTGAGAAGTGGGAAACCTTGGTCAACGTGTCAATTTTCACCAAGATGGGATCATGGCAACAAGAAGACATGGGGAGACCAAAAATAAAGTCCATAGATATAGTATCCCACTTCCAATTAGAAATCTCAAGTGGCTTTAGAATCCCACTGGAGTGACGGTGCTCTTCTTTCACCCTCTGGCACTCTAGGCATCTCATAACATTATTAGCAATCTACAGTCTCATGCCTGGCCAATGGTACAATTAACTCAAATCTACATGTAACTTCTTAACACTGGGGTGTGCTGCATAAAGTTCTCTATGAGCCTCAAGTACAATGAGCTCATGCATATCCCTAATGGAAGGTACATATATAAGCCCTCTATGATGTAGTAGTCCATTAGAATCCAAGAAATACTCTGAATACTTCCTCTTTAAGGGTATCTGAGAACACACCAACTGAGAAACCTATGCATAAAAAGGATCCTCTAGAAAATAATGTAGGATACACTCTATCAAATTGGTACAAGTAGTCACAGATGAAATCTCGTGGCGTCTCCTACTCAAGGAATCTAAAACCACCTTATCCTTCCCTTTGATGTAATGAACATAAAAATCATACTCACAAAGGAACTCCATCCACCTTCTCTGTCTAGCATTAAGGTTTGGCTGAGTGAAAATATACTGCAAGCTCTGGTGGCTGGAATAAAGCTTGAATCTATGACCCAGAAGGAATTTTTTCCACCTCACTAGAGCATGAACCATTGCAAAAATCTCTATGTCATAAGTAGGGTAATTAAGCTCATTAGTCTTCAACTTCCTAGACTCTTAGGAGATAGATCATCCATCCTGCATAAGGACTGCCCCTATACCATCCAATGATGCATCTGTGCACACAACAAAGTCTATTGTAGTGTCTTGCACTACAAGTATGGGTGCACTCATGATTTCTCTCTTGAGCTCTTGAAAATCTCTCTCATACTTCTGTGTCCACTCATACTAATTTCCCTTTCTCTGAAGGGAGGTGATGGGGTGTGCCAATCTGGAAAATCCCATAATGAAGCATTTGTAATATCCTGCTAACCCCATAAAAATCCTCACCTCAGTAACACTGGTGGGTGCTGGACAATCCATAATGGCTTGGATATTTGATGGATCTACTAAGATCCCATCGCCAAATATAACATGACCCAAATAATATACCTCGGGTTGGAAGAATGCACACTTCAACAAGCTTCCAAATAGCTATTTCTCTCAAAACCTCTACAAAACCCGTCTTAGGTGATCCTCATGCTCCTTCTCATCATGAGAATATATCAAAATATCATCTAGGAACATGAACACAAACTTATCCAAGAAGGTACAAAATACTCCATTCATGAGGCTCGTGAATACTGCTGGAGCATTCGTGAGGCCAAATGGTACCATGGAAAACTTGTAGTGACCATACCTCATATGAAATACATTCTTGTGGATATCACTCTCCACAATTCTCAACTGATGATAACCCAACTTAGGATCTATCTTCGAGAATACTCAAGCACCCTATAACTAATCAAACAGATCATCG
This sequence comes from Thuja plicata, assembly GCA_018584345.1. Taxonomy (NCBI): domain Eukaryota; kingdom Viridiplantae; phylum Streptophyta; class Pinopsida; order Cupressales; family Cupressaceae; genus Thuja; species Thuja plicata. The sequence goes on from MU228020.1 coordinate 410,452, forward strand.
ATCCTAGGAGGTGGGTATCAGTTCTTAATAGTTACTTTCTTCAACTGTCGATAATCAATGCACAACCTAAGTGATCCATCCTTCTTCTTCAAAAAGATCACTGGTGCACTCCAAGGTGACACACTAGGTCAAATATTCCCTTTCTCCAAGAGCTCCTCAAGTTGAATCTTGAGCTTACTAAGATTGTGGGTAGTTATCCTATATGGTGCTCTCGATACTGGCTCGGCTCCTGGCACAAGGTCTATGTGAAAATCAACTGCTCTAGTTGGAGGCATAACATGGAGCTCTGAAGGAAATACATTTGTAGGATAGGAAAATCATCAAGGGATGGTTGCGTCTCTGAATCCTCCTCTCTATTACTAATGGTGATAGAAAATAGCTAACATCCCTTTTGCATGCACCACCTAAGCTGCAAAGCATAAATCATATGAAGAGATACGGGTATCTGCACTCTGGAGATCACCCTAGGAATACCATGCTCATCCACACACTCTACAATCTTCTATTGACAATCCATCTTAGCATTGTGAGCATAAAGATAATCCATGCCAAGGACAACATCATATGAACGTAGAGAGGTAATGTGTAGATCTGACATCAATGTCCCCAATCTGAATCTCACAATTTTGGACCATGGAACTAACTGACACCCTGGCTCCTGAGGCTAACTCTACCTCCCAACTGTCATCATGTCTAACTGCCACTAGTCCATAATGTTCCATTACATATGGAGATATAAAGGATTCAGTAGCTCCAGAATCAAATAAAATAGTAACCATACTACCTCGTATCATACCTATGGCCTTAATAATTGTAGTCTAATTCTTGGCCAAGCGGCTATCAACCATTGTAAAAACTCTATGGGATCTACCCATGTCTCCAACTATAGGCTCCAAGGTAGCCCCTCTTTGACCACTGACTGACTCTCCTTGTGGGCACTCTCTCGCTATATGACCCATGCCACTGCAAGTGTAACATGACCCTTGAGTCCGAATTTGTACTCCCTGTGTTCTAGACTATTGTGGTCCTCAGGTCCTATTGGAACCATTGTAACCACCCCTAAAGGACTACAGAGTCCTAGCTAGCTGTTCCTAAGGGGTTTGTGTCCTCTGGTCCCATTTAGGATCTTGAGACTACCACTATTTGGGCTTAGAGCCCTAATAATCTTGTGAAGGCCTCTGTCTAGAATCCTTCTCAGATCTATGTTACTAACACTGTTGAGCCTTAAAGCATCCTACTGAGTTATTCTAGTTCCCCTTCCAAGGGGTCTCTATAGTCCTAAATACTAGGAAGAGGGGTTTCGATGCTGAGACCAATCCTAAGACTCCTATCTAGTATGTATATCCTTGGCTACAAGTGATGTCTCCACTATCTCCCTGAATGTGGTAGGAAAGGATAGGCATACTCTACCTTGAAGAGACATTTTAAGTCCCTTAATGAAACAATGGATACACATTTTATCATCTTTCATGTAATCACCATATGGAAGGAGCTCAAGAAATTTACCCTCATACTGGGTCACTATGAGACCTCTCTGCTAGAGATCATGGAACTCCTATATCTATCTCTATCTGAAATTCTTAGAGAGGTATCTCTCTCAGAAATGGGCCACAAAAGACTCCCAAGTGAGTCTATCAATACTCACTCCACCTATGGACTCCTCCCTCTACCACCAAGTGGAGGATTTCTCACATAGAATATGGACTGAAAGTCACGCCTTTAGATTACTCACATAAGGGCATAATCCAAAACATCGATGTAAACTCTGTAACTAGGCCTCTGCTACTAACCCACCGGTGGATCCCAAAAACAAGGGTGGCTAGAGTCGCAATAACTCTCGGATCTCATCTCCAACATTTCTAGGGGGCTCCCTCTAAGACATATCTCATGCTCGGGTGGTACTGTTAGGGTTTTTTCTTCCAAGGCCTCTAAAGATGCTTGAATGCTTAAATAACTCTATGACTCCCAATGCCTTTAATACTCTGACTCAAGCAAGAGAAAACACTAATTGGTGAGGTATTTTGATAATACTGGGGATACCTATTATCACCTCCTTCTTTTTGGAGATCCACTAACTCAGGTAGGTTTTACCTATGATTGCTTGCTGACTTGACAGTATCTTTAGAGTGGATTTTACTTTATGTGTTGAATGCTCTATTTTTATATATATGGATATATAAATGACAATGCAGATAACTATGACTATTCTGAGAAAAATCTTGACAGACCAAATCATTATCTTAATGACTATAGACAGCAACATAATAGGGAATTTCATCTTTCTTTCCTTTTATAATTCTTGTGAATCTAGGAGGAATAACCTATTTGATTTACTCTTTACAAAATCAACAAACTTCAACTGTAATCATTGTGAATACAATTGATTTTACATATATACTCTGAAAGTAATTGATTTTCAATAGTATTGAATATTTTGGATGATGATGGATTATCTAACAAGTTCCTAGACCAATGCCTATCCTTGGGCTTATAGAAATAATAGATATAAATCCACTGAGATATATAAAATAGAATACTGTAAGATGCCTTGCAATCTACATGCAACTCAGATAAGATGCCTTGCAAACTATCCTGTCACTTCTACAATATTGTATCAAATCCTCAATCACTACTGTACTCCCTAAAACTACTCACAAATTTTAATTCTCCCCTTAGAAGAAGCTTGCAAATAATGAGATAACTACCTTATAACCAATATGTTTAACATGCCTTACAAATTAAACATAAAAGAGTACAGACAATAAGTAAAGAGACAACAACAATGTAGAGTAAAGTTGCACTGTATTTTTATTCATACATTTTTGCTTCAAATACATACAAAGGCTATTTAAAGCTCAAAAAACATAGACTGGAGCTCAGAAGTCTGTCTTACAATTATATTTTTCATCTCTCCTCAAAAAATTACAATTTTATCTGTTTATACGTCTTAAACCATCTTGGAATCCTTAAACTTAGGATGCAACAAGCTTCAGATGGTTTAAGGAACCTAACCATAAAAATACAGAAAAGATAAGAAATAAGAATGTTCAAGCGGTGGGAAGACAAGAACAGGGGATGAAATTTGATCTTCTTTGTCTTTATATGAACTCTGGCGCCTTTGTCTGACAATGTTCAGGATAGTAATTAATATTTTTACTGAGACCAAGTGACCACCATTTCAGTCTAACCTACACTTGTCTTTGATAATTACTAACCTCCCTGTGCTCAATGGTCAGGTGCCAAGTGTTCATCTTTACTCTTCATCCAGGACCTCTTCCTCTATTTCAATAGGCTTCTTCTTCTTTGGTTTTGTCATCAAATCCCAAGCTGTCACATCATCCTCTGCAGGCCATTTGAAACTCTGAATACACTGTAGTTGTCCTTTCTGCCTTTCCCATATGACATCAGTAATGCTTTTGACATCAAGTAAAAATTTATTTATGTCAATTTCTTCTTTGAAAGCCTCATCCAAAATTTTATTGAAACCATCTAAATCTAAATCATAATCTATAATAAATGCCTCATCACTAGGCATTTTGCTATCAAATTCATTTCTCCAAGCCTCCAAGGGCTTAATCTGATCATCTTCTCCTTTCAATGGAGGAACAAATCTATTGAAATTTGGTGAAAATAGGCTTATCTTAGCCTCTATCTGATTCAATTTACCTTTATAGAAAGGTAAAGTGACATTAATTTTCTTGATCTCATCTTCAACCTCTGACACAACTTCTAGCAAATTTGGTCTGTGTTGCTGCAAAGAGGCTAATTTCTCAAACAACTGTACCCTGGGAGACCACGCTGTGAAAAAAAGAGTTAAAACAGATATGTACCCTATCACTTCAGCATGCAAGATGGGCAATTTATTATATGCATTTAGGATTATATATGTTTTATCTTTTAAGATATCAATCCTATGCTAAAGAATACTCCTCAATGCATTTATGGCCACTTCATTATCCTTTTTGGAAACATCCTTTGTTTTTACCTCTTCCCCTGATTCAACTTTCTCTTTTATTTGTAGAGGTTGTACTAAGGGTACATATAAAACTTTGGGCTTTTCTTGTAATTGCTTAGTCATTTCAGCAATCACCTTCTCTTGCTAGTGGATCTTGATATGACATAGTTCTCTATCTTTGGCCATGGCACTAGCCTCCTCAATTAAGACACCACATTTTTTAGACAACTTCTTTGTCTTGTCTTCATTTAGATGTGCCTAATATGTCATTATTTGGGAAATCTCAAGATCTCCTATGTTCTGCACTATCCACACCATCTGGTTTCCAACCATCCTCTCTTGAATGTTTAAAAGTTGAGGCTTTTGGTCTTTAGGACACAAATTCCACATGGAAAATTCTTGGGATTTTGGACTATATCCAAATCCTTTAATCATGTCACCCATTTGAATCTCAATTGCCATTTTCAGATATGGTTTCTTTCTGATTTGGTCTATTATGAATGCTGAGGCTAAATCCCAGCCTTCAGCAAGCAAGATTCCACTATTCAAGACCATCTTCCTAGCCTCATTAGGAGAAACATCCTCACTTTTAGGATCATAGGTTTGCAAAGCTAGAAGAGCCTCATTTGTTACTACTTCCTCACCATTTGATTTCAACTACTCTCTGATCTATTCCTTTTTATGCCACCTTAAGAAATCCTTAAATTCATCAGTTTTTATAAAGTTATCATCACTTAAGAACTATTGTTGGTGAAGCAATCTTTCATCAATACATGCTCTGAGAGGCAATTCTATGTTTTACTCTACCTCTTGTTGTAGTCTCTTTCATTTTTTGATCTCTTTTCTCAAAGTATGATCATATAATCTGTTTCCAGGAACTAGAGCACTTATTCTATCCCCTTTTCTCTCTTTTATTGTATAAGAGGTCTGACCAAGATCAACTTTTTGCCTCTTGGTAGTAGGCTCATCTACATCATCAGGTTGGGAAACCTCAGTCAGATCTATGATATGCCCCTGTTCCCCCTGTATCTGAATTATTTCTACAACATTCTGTTTTGGTTGATCTATTTGAGGTGGATGGACATATTCTTCATCACTCTCACTCTCATATTCAGATTTTGAATATTCAGAGTCTTTTCCACCTTTCTTCACATCCAGAACTTTATCTAATTTCTCACAAAGTGTGTAAAAATTATCTATCATAGCTTTAATTTTATCAAAATATGGCAGGTCAGAGTAAAAACCTCCAAATGCTAATCCATTTCTTTTTATTTGTTTCTCCAAATTTAACAACTCTTGAATTATCTCTCTCCTACTTCTCACTTCATCTTCGTCAAGGATATTCCTAGTAGCATCCTCCTCCACACAAAGACCATGCACATATATGTTCGATATGGGAGGAGTTAGGAGTTTCTTAGCTCCTACAATAAATCCCTCTGGATCAATATACCTATATAATGCTGCTCCAATCTTGCAGCTTTCCAACCATCTACTCACTAAATCAATAGCACCTTTTCCAATTTTAAACTGAAAAATATTGAATTGCCTAGGGGTTAATGTCCCCTTCCTATGTGGTGCAAAGTGCTCATTATTTGTTAATAAAATTTTCCAAATAAATTCCATAGCTGCAACTCTTGATAGCACGTGATATGGTAAGACATGAGGAGGATGTGTGCATCCATATACTCTGATGATAGTGAAATTTTATTCTAAAAAGAAGTCTCCCCAATTGTGGTCACCTTCTCACTTATCAACATATTCACAGGGTCTCAGCAACTGCTGTACCTTCACTGGGAGTCTAGTCTTGCTAATACCCAAACTCTGCATCAAAGGGTAGACAACCTAGTTCTCAAATCCACAGAAGTCACAATCCTTGGAGGTGAAATTCCATATCCTAGTCAAATCCTCTGGGTGTTCAAATTATTTACATTCATTATACCATAATTAAAATGCAATAAAAAATTCATCAAGATAGAATAATGTAAAAACTTAGGATCTTTATCCTTCTTTTGTACAGCTACAAACCCCTCATGCATTCTATCAATGATGTACTATATATAATCATAGCTAGTACTAGAATGAAAATCTTGTAAATCTAATACCATCATTAAAATTCAAGAATTTATCTTCTCAGCTCCTCCATCCATACCCAACACTCTACACAAAGCATATGCAATGTACTTGATATAGAAATGTAAATCTTTTAAACAGTAAGGTGCAGTTCCTGGTAAAGGGGCAATATGGTTTCTAACCTCCTTAAGGATATGTTTTTGCAATTGGTTCCTAGCAACCCCAGGCTGTAACCTATACCTTTCCTCCTACCTTGTAATATTAATCTTAGTGGACATGGTACTATACAAACCAAAAGCTTGCATAAATGAATTCCTATTCAAAATTAACAATGCAGTACCATCATTCTTTTTAATTGTGCTAGAAAAGGAGTCGTAATGGTTTGATAGTCCTAGAAACAAGTATACATATACAAAGACATCAGGAACAATTAACCTAGCCAAACCACTAGGCTAAGGGTTTGATATTGGGATGGCCTTATCAGCATTATTATAAAAATAGTTATAGAGAGAAAAACCTATAGAACCTGGTGTACAGGCATCTCTAATTTCACAGTATTCATCTACCAATATGTTGGCATTTGCCCTCTTGTTATATGTAGACCAAGGTAACAGCTTCAAAAATTCATTAGATAAATTCCTTTTCCCCTTGGCATCTTCATCTACTTCATCACTCTTCCCACTGGTAGAAGCCACACTAACTTCTTTACTCATCTTGTTCTATTTTCACTTCTCTTTCACCGATACTGAGACAAATCTTCTCTCAAGACTCCTTACTCTTCTTTGTGAACTGAAGACAATTCAAAAACTTTGAAAACTGGAGAATCACCCTGAAATTGATCGATTCCTGCTTCTTGGACACAGAAAACCTAGAAAATTCTCCGCTCTAAAATTATGGATGTATGATGAATGAAAATAAACCTATGATCATCCCTTTCTAGTAACTTTTGAAAGTACTCAGCCCATCATTGAAGAGACAATCAATTTCTCCTTCAAGTTTACATGCTATCGTATTAATTGAAATCCTAGCCGTAGCTCATGAATGTGATAGGAAATCAAATTCATATGAGTGCATTTTCAGAAAAACCCTTATAAAATTTGAATAGAATGACATGTCTTGATATGATGGTTCTTCACCAGACATCCTAGCTACCTTTCTCAGACAGTAATTAATCACCTATATTTCTATTGGACGATGAATCTCTATATTGTCATGTCAATAACTACCACTTTTTATCACTTTTCATACTTGGTGACCAAGCGACTATGCATTATCTCTTTGTCACTGATCAAATCTCTTAACTCTCAATTCTTCTAGATATCTAGTGACTATATGATTTTCTTCACCTTAGCTTAACCATGATTAACTTATGGCGATCATGCGACCAAATAAATCCAAGTCACTAGTAGTATTTCCAAACTAAGAGTTTATTCAGAGACCTCGTGACCATGGTTAATTTTCATCTTTTAAGCTTTCATCGCTAAGTCTCTGAATGTTCTTTTCATTTTATGAGACCCCACAACTACCCTTAGTCGCCCAATCACTAAATAAAACTTCTCTTTACTATTTTCTTTGGAGACTTCGCGACATAGCCCATGAAACCTTATCTTTTAATTTTAATTCGAAGACTATGTGACTAAAGTTAATCTCATTGTTGTGAGAACATTTTACTCCTATGAAAATTTGATAGAGACTCAGTAACTACCGTTGATCCTATCTTTATTTTGCATCTGACAGCTCCGCTAAGTTACTGACTATATTTTGGAAACCCAAAATCATTTGGAGACCACGCGACAATATAAAAATACATACCTTTACATCTTTTAGTCTCTTAATCACCAAATGATATTTTCCTTTTGGGAGACCATGTGACTGATACACTTTGTTCTATTCACTATGGACACATGTCTCATCTTAGTTGTTTGTCTCAAAATCACTAAAAAAATGCTGACTTACCATGTTTGACCAATGACTACCTGACCACCAAATATTTCAATCAATTTGCAGTTTGTCACCAAGTCTCTGAACCTTTTACTTAACTAACCTTTTAATTGGAGACATGGTGACAGAAACATTTAAACCTATTACTAACTATGTTCTGATCTGAAGACCCTGCGACTAAAGCTATCGATAAGTCTCATGCTAGTTTTCTAACTGCAGGATATACTACGCGACACCGTGACTTAACCTCTTGTCTCCATATTTCCAAATCATGTTTTCTTCATTGGGAGACTTCGCGACATGAAAGACCTCGCTAAGTCTCATAACTTTCAAAGAATATTCTTTTCCCTTTTGAGACATCTCGACTACAGTTAATTGCCAAGTCTCATGATAAAATGGAATATCCTTTTAGGATTAAGTGACTAGGCGATCATTAAAAAGGCACATGACTTTTTATAACTTAAGTTTTTCAAAAACGTAATGCAAGAATAAAAACACGATTGACATTCTAGGGATTTTTTGCATTTTCACCTAGAAGATAGCTCAGGGTTTTGGGTTTTTCATTATTAATTTGGATTTTGACCTAAGAAAACAAAATTTCCACAGGGATAATTCAAATTAAGATAGATTTTCTAATTTTGGATAAAAATCTGGCAGGAGGACAACAAAATTTTTAGGGCAAACCAACAAAACTAGGAATACAACCAATAGTGGCTCTATCTGAGGATTGACTAAACATAGTTTATGGCAGAGAACCATAGAATCTCTGGTTGTAGGCCACTACAAAAAATGAAGAGGACTCCAACTAACCTATTACAGAAAGGAAACTATTAACAACATTTACATAACCGAAGGAAAGTATTCACAGTATGATACATACTTACTTGTGCATGAACATTGGTTCTTAGTTAAAAAAGGGCTTCAGGAATTGCCAATGCATAGGCAAATCAAAATCTTATACATTCATATTCTTCAATAAGTAAGAGTCTTTTCCAAAGTTCTGTGAGACAATAAATGGTCCAAGCCATAAAGATTCAAATTTCTTGTGTTTTCCTTTATCTTCTGCTCTTGCATTCCACTGAAGAACTAGGTCACCAGATTGGAATTTTCTTTCAATAGCCCTTTTGTCAAAAAGGTACTTCATCTTCTGTTGCACCTTAAGGTTTTCTTTTTGGCTATTTCTTCTTACTTCATCCAACTCTACCAACTGATTCATTCTATTCTGCATATTGTCAGAAACATCTAAATGTTCTTCCTGTATAAACTGATATACTGGTAATAAA
>MU228020.1:419750-434817 GCA_018584345.1 Thuja plicata
CTCTTTTATTCTTTTCAAGAGTTCTTTTTAGTATTTTCAATATACTCTTATTACTAGACTCAGCTTGTCCATTAGCCTGTGGATGATATGGGGATGAATATGATATTGTGATCCCATATTTTTCACATAAATCTATCATTTCTTCTAATCTAAAACTCATGGCATTATCCATTACTAATTTAGTAGGTACACCAAATCTGGGTATAATATTCTCCATGAGAAATTCAGCTTGTTTCTTTCTTTGTAGGGGTGGCTTTAATCCACTTGGTAAAATAATCTATGGCTACAAGTATCCAACTGTGTCCCCCACTAGATTTCTCTTATAATTCACCAATAAAATCAATTCCCCACATAGTAAAAGGAGCTTCAGTACTCATTGGGTTTAGCAACAGAGCACCTAAAAATTTCAGCTTGTTTGAGAACCTTTGACAAGGTTCACACTTTCTGACATATTCATAAGTATCTTTGAATAAACTGGGCCAATAGTACCCAACCCTTAAAATCTTGTGGGTAGTAGTCTTAGCAGAAAAATGACCTCCACATTCTCCTGCATGCATTTCACATAAAACATTTTCAGCTTGGTATTTATCAAGACATAACAGCAATACACCATTCTTATCCTTCCAATATAATTCTCCTTGAATCAAAGTGTATCTTTGAGTTTGCAATCTCAGATTTCATTTCTAATTTTCTGACATATGATCAGGACACTTGGCATTTTTGAGAAAAAACACAATATTAGTATAGAATGGTTGCCTCTCTATGCTTGTAGTAGTTCGATCATGTTTCTATGTCTGATTTATTTGTACTAAATCCAAGTTTCTTTTGTCATAAGTTTTTCCAAACCCTGACCTCTTATCAAATTTGTAATATGGATCTCAAGGTTAAATTCTTGAATTCTGGTTATCCATTTACATCTCTTACCAATAACCTCTGACTGTGTAAGAATATCTTTCACTACTAAATGAGGAACATATGCTTGTATCTTAGCACAAACCAAATATGGCCTAAAATACTTCACAGCTTTTAAAAAAGCATAAGCCTGCTTTTCCATTATTTCATAATTAAGTTTTGTAGCTTGTAGGGATTTACTATAAAAAGCTATTGGATGTTCAAATCCTTGTTCATCTTTTTGTAGTAAAATAGTAGCAATTGTATGAAAGGATGCAAATGAAAACAAAGAAAAAGGCATATTATAATCTAGAGATTTTAAAACTGGAGTCTCTTGTACTGATTTCTTTATTTTCTCAAATGCCTATTGGGCTTCTTCATTCCAAATAAATTTGGCATCTTTCTTTAACAATTTTACAATGGGTTTAACAATATCTGCAAAGTTTGCTATGAACCTTCTGACAAAATTGATCTTTCCTAAGAAATATTGTACCCCTTTTAGGTTCTTTGGAGCAATAACCTTCTGAATTGCTTCCACTCTCTCAGGGTCTATTCTCACCCCTTCCTTAGACACTATGTGTCCAAGCAACTTTCCCTCTTGCACTGTAAAGTGACATTTCTTGGGATTTAGTGAGACCCCATATTCTAATGCTTTATTGAAAATCTTGCCTAAGCGATCAAAGTGATCCTCAACTTTCTTAGAATATGCAGTTAAATCATCCTGATAAATGACCATAAATAAATCAATGAATTCTTTAAAAGAAACATCCATGGCCCTTTGAAAATTTTCCCATGCATTTATTATTCCAATTGGCATTCTGATATAAACATAGGTTCCCCATGGAGTGGTAAATGCAATTTTGTATTCTTCTGATTCTTTAACTAAGACTTGGTTATATCCTTTGAAACCATCCATCATAGACAAAAACTCACAACCAGTCATCTTGTGTAACATTGCTTCTATATTAGGTAAGGAATAATTATCTTTTAATGAAGCAATATTTAAATTTCTGAAATCCACACAGTCTGATATCACCATTCTTCTTTCTGACTGGTACCAAATTTGATACCTAAGTTGAATGTCTGATTGGCTCGATTATCCCAGTGTCCTTTAATTTCATCAATTCTTGTTGCATCTTAGGAGCCAACAAGGGGTTAATAGGCCTCTATTTTTTCCTAAATGGTTTCACATCTGACTTTAATGGGATTTCATGTTGAAAATGATCCTCTCTATAGGCTTTCAAATCCTCATATGACCAAGCAAAAACATGTTTATATTTTCTTAACAGTTTGATCAAATTTATCCTTATATGAGAGTTTAAACCCTTTCCAATATAGACTATTTGAGGACTATTTTTAGATCCTAAATTTATTTCCTTCAAATCCTTAACCTTGGCATTGCTTAATTTTGTTGAATCATTTTGTTGACTACTAAACAATCCTTCAAGCTCAACCAAACCCCTAGGAATCTGATTAGAACTTAACTGGACAACCTCATTTCCCAAAATGTAGTCTTTTCCATCATTTCTTTCTAGCAAAGTATTACAATCTATACTCTGGTTCTCATAATGGTCTAGACATTGCATAAATCTCAGAATATCTTGATCATCCTGAAAAACCTTCCAATTGTATATGTTGTCTGGAACAATTGGTCTTGTCTTGAATTCCAATATTGACACCCCATGTAAGGTCAAATCATCAGTTTTTAAAGAAACATTTGCTAAAAAATCAGCCATTATATTCTTTGACCTTTCTATCCATCTTATATCAAAGGCATCAAACATTTCAATTTGATCCCAAATAGCATACTTGTACCTTTTCAATCTATAATTCTTTGCTGCATATTTGGATCTAACTTGAGCTACCACCAACTCAGAATCACCATAAACCTTTAAACATTTTATCCCATGTTTGATAGCAATTTCTAATCCTAGAAACAAAGCCTCATATTCTGTAGTATTATTTGTACATTGGAAGGCAAATAGAAATGAATACTTAAAAGTTGTACCTGATGGAGATACCAGCAATACACCTGCCCCTGATCCTTCTTTTGAGCAAGCCCCATCAAAGTAAATTTTCCACAATCCATCACCTTGTATAATCAACTCTCTGTTCAGAGGATCAACCTCTTCATGCTGACAATAAAGTTCATTCTTTTGTATCCTGAAATTCTCCATATCCATATCAATGCAACAATTAATGTTAGTGTCTTCAAATCTTTCTATCATGTGTGGAGTTCTACTCTCTCCTAACACCTTAACATTTTCTCCAGCAATGTTAAAAGTAGCATATGATAAATCACTTTGTATACTACCTCCCATTGAAGCACTCCATTTTCTTGACAGCAGCATGCCATAATATGGTGGCATGTCAACCACAAGAACATTCATAGTCATTACTACATCAGGACAAACTACTAATTTATAAGATATAGCCTCAATGGTACCAATTACAGGGACTTCTCTAGAGTCCATAGCTTGACATCTCCCATGAGGAGTATCAACCTATAATACCATTGACCTCATGATTTCCACTGGCATAACAGTATTAGATGCTCCTGATCAATCATACAATTTTTTAGCATCTTTCCATTAATTATTAGTGAAAGAAAAAATGGGTCAACAACTTTTCGGGAAGAAGTTGTATTCAAGAAAATTTGAGGAATCTCATATGTTAACACCTCAACTTCCTTCCCTTTGTTGATTGGTTTCTTGTCAACATTCTCTAGACTTTGAACCTTTATTATGGGCACACTATTTAATAATGACAACACCTTTTCGTTGTGTTCTTTAATTATCATCATCTCTAGAAATGGCACCTTAACTATAATTTGGGATAAACAATGACCCATGTCCACTGGAGTATATTTCACATCTGAAGACTTTGATTTATCAATAGTGATATCACTTTCCTCAATATGTTCATTTAGAGCTGGTTCTTTTAACTTTTTTCTCTCCATCTTTTGAACAGGAGTACTTATTTCTTGCCTTTTTAATTCTCCTTCTTGTACAACATTTGGTCTTTTCTTTTTTTGTACATACTTAGTGTCTACTTTATTTTCTTTTATAAAGACACCTGATGGTTGACTACCACCCACCACCCTTTTTCTTAAATGATAGTTGCTTCTAGCCTTGTTCACTAAATCTGTAGTAATCCTAGCTTTCTCTTCAACTGAAGCTTTTCTAATAAGTGGAACATCCTGATTGTTTTGAGCATAACATCTTATATGGTCATCAGTTTCCTCTGCTTCATTATCTGACAAAATATGTTGATGATGACTTTCTACCCTTCTTTGTGAACTACAAGAATCATGATTTTCATTTTCACTGTTAGAATCTATATCATAACATGAATAAGTATTTTTCATACTATGATCACACTATTCACCCTCATCATTTCCATGCTCTTCACTTACTCTCAAGTCTAAGGAAACAATACAAAAATCAGGGTTATGTGGGGATTCACACCAAGGATCATCATTGCAAAAATGGACAGCATTGTTGTGTAAAGGGTCTGTAGTTCTATTATCTGTCTTCTCCTTTCTAGGTAGAATAATAGGCTTCCCATCCTTAAACTGAGTTCCATAAGGATGATTTTGCATTCTATTTTGAGGATTATATGTAGTATTGTAAGAAGGTCTATTTTTTTGAGGAGCCCTGAATTCCTTATACTCTAGTTCTTTTAAATTGCTCCTACTATACCTTGAGTCATTTCTCCTATTCAACTTGACAGACACTCTTCTGCTCATTTCAATATTCACTGCTATCTTATAAGCATCCGTAAGATTTTTAGGGTTTTTATCCCTAAGAGCATATCCCATTTTAGAATTAAAGGCATTCAAATAAGTTGCTAGACATATCTCTTCATCCAGCCTTATCTTCTAAAATAGCTTGTGCATAGCTCTTTGAAATCTTGTATTAAACTCAGTGACCTCTTCATTGTAATTATTTTTTATATTGTTGAACTCATTTAACAAAAATCCTTTATTTGTTTTATCTCCATATTGATCCTTAAATAATTCAATTAACTCATCCATAGAAACAACAGATCCATTAGAAAGGCTCCTGAACCATTCTCTAGCATCTTCCACTAATGAATGAACAAATAATTTCATTAACACATCCTCATGAATGATATTTTAATCATCAACAAAATTAATGAACTTTCTTAAATGTGTTTTACAAGAAATAACATTGTTTTTGATAGATAAAGAAGTGAGAGGATGCTGGCCCGTGGAACAAAGGACTAGTAGCACATTAACAACATATTAATGGAACTAGTCAAAGTAGGTAGAACATTTAACAACATAATCACCAAATTTAACTCTTCCCCTATCAAAAACATAAACCACAGTAATAATCAACAGGATCAAATCAGAGTGCTTAAGATGAACAGTAGCATAAAAAGTATCATTTATAAGCCACGCAAGGCTACACAAAAATATATAAAAACTAACATTATCCCGAACCACAAAATAGGGGATCCGAGGGCCAAGCCCAGTCAAAATTAACCAACACATGGACACTAGAGATTAGTTCTTCCCACCCAGCTGTTTAGACAGTAGGGTCCTAGCCCACTCCTCTTATAGAAATAGGAACAGATCTTTATTGTCCTCGTCCGCTTCCAGTCTTTCGCCCACCAGCTTTTCCTACACATGATGAAGGGTCGTAGCTGAAGCATGTATGACCTTCAGGGAAAATTTGTTGGTCCTCATGCAATGGTTCATTAGATCCTACATATTCTTCTTAATCTCCAAAATATCCTTGTCCAAATTCGAGAACCTCCTTTTGAGGGTGCCTTTAAATTTATTTTTTTCCTCCATGGCCATGGTATGGAGCTTATCCTGAGGATCTTGAGGAGGACTCATGGGCGGGGTAGGGTTATTGGGGGTTTCCATGGTTTTCTAGAGGTTGGGCAGAGGAGTGTTACCAGTCCTAGGGGGACTCATATATCCATCTGAGGAACCTTTCTTGGACTCAGTGGAGTGGGAGTCATTTTCAGATAGGGAAAGCTCTTTAGAGGCCATTTCCATCATCCAAATTTTACACTATTCCTTAGCAATTCTATTTGACCTCCGGTGACCCGAGCCACTTAAGTCCACCTCCAGATTAACCTGGCTCTCCATCATTTTTCATTTTTTGGGCCTATAATAAGTCTCAGGAGCGCTGGCAGCCTCTTTCCCCTCTTTGTACTCCACAGACTCAGAGCCATAAGACTCTTCCTGACCCTCCTTCCTACTAAGAGGGTTTTTAACACTTTTTTTTCTGGTTGTACCCTTTTTATCAGCCAGCACAGGCTCCTGGATGATACGGATGGACTGGGAGGAGGAATGGGTGGGATTTTCATTTTTGGCTTGGGGCTCCTCCTGGGGCATCATCTGGATAATCAAAGGGGGTTAGGGTGTCGGGAAGATAGCTTTGTGAAACTGGTAGAGGCAGAGAAGGAGGCCTTGATGGAGGATAGCTCTATCAGGGTTGCCTTTAATATCTAGGACATTACTCTTTATGGAGTGTAGAAGATAGAAAGGTGTGGAAATTAAATCCTTGTTCCTAATATGATTCAGGAATGGTAAGTGGTAGTTGTAAAACATAGTGAACTTACCTTCCAGCGTGAAATACTTCATCATAATGAGACAAATTTTTGGCCAAAATTCTGGTAGCTCCTCCCTATTGAATCCCCCTTGTTTTCTCACTAGTAGCTCACCATCCTTGAAAAACTATTTGAGGCTGGTAGGGTCGGGAGTTTGACTGGTCTTTTTGTATTTCCTCCCCACCATAGGGAGCCCAGTTGCCTTGGCTATGACCTCTTCATTCAGCTGGAAGTGGATGCCCCCAACCAAGACACTCCTATTGTTCCAGGAAGAGACAAATTGTTTGGAGATTCGCTCTTCATGCCCACCTTTCATTCTTTCCATGAAACCCCATATGCCCATTTCTCTGCAGTAATGAGTCACCAACACATCAGAAGTGAAAGCCTCGTCAATGTTATTAGGCTCAATGTGGAGAGTGTTGCCTCCCATTTCAAGGGTTTTCTCCTCATGTGCCAGAATATATTTGAAATCTAAGAGCCAAGCATTTTTGCAGGCCATAAAAAACCACTTATTTTCCTAAAGCCTTTCCGAGGAAAGCTTAAACTTAAAATGTTGGTCTTGTAAATTTTGGAAAACAGGCTTCATACTGCTAGATATAATGGATCTCCAGGTGCCATTAATAGCAATAATAGAAATAATACCAAGGATAGCCAAAAAAAACCCTCTGATTTGGATAGCACTAACTCCACACGTTCGAAAGGTAATGATAATTCTTTATGGGAATTTGAGTTCTCCTTTTCATAATCACGAAAATCACCCCAACACACCAGCACATGATTGAGTAAGGATTCTTAATGAATATGATAGCCTGGCACATTTAAATAGTAATATTCATTTCTCCCATGATGAGTTGCTGAGTCACCAGAGGTAAGTCACTAATCACCCTCCAACTATTGAGTTTGATTTGTTTTAGGCCTATTGTTGCAATTGAGTTAGCAACCAAATTCCCCTCTCTATATGTGTGACCTATAGTCATGTGCTGGAAGCTGTTGAGAAGCTCGCTAATCTCCATAATGATAGGCCTAGCATGCCATCCTGCACTAGCACCACTAGTGACAGCCTCAACAACCACTTTAGAATCCCCCTTGATTTCCAGCTGTCTGAAGTTCATTTGTTTTGCGAATTTAATCCCCTAAAGAAGGGTCGTTCCTTCCACCTAGGTGACACTGTAGTTATTGATAGGCCTAGCATAAGCTAGTAGGCAAGTTCCATTGTGATCTCTTAGCACACCACCCCCTCAATGACCAAAATTATTTACCACCCCATCAAAGTTTAATTTTGTCCATCCTCTGGGAGGGACGGTCCATCTGGTAGCATTTCTAGCTATCCTTTTCGCATCATCAAACCTGGAGAACCCATCTAGGAGGTTCCATCTGTCAGCAATTCTAGCTTCAAAGGCAATAGTAGGATAGGGGGGATCTTCCATTTAGCCATCCTGGTATTCTCACATAGGAGCTTAGTTCCAATATGGAGACAGGTCTCAGGCTGGTTACTATTCTCTGTGAAACTCCTTTTGTTCCTTTCCTTCCAAATGGTCCAGCATATGTGACGGGGAAGCATACGCCAGAGGAATTGAAGTAGGGGGTGATTGGAAGGGGATCTCCAGTAGTTAAATTGATGCACTTCTCTGCCCAGGGCCCACAAGATATCCAATTTGTCGATAATCCCTTGCCAAATGCTAGTGGCATAGTCACAGTGGATGAAAAGGTGGTTTACCATTTCTTCCTCCTTCTTACATAGGACACATTGGTTTTCCATGGAGAAGCCTCCCTTTATGATATTATCTTCAGTTAGGACCTTACCATGCATTAGAGTCCACTAGAAAAAAATTATTTTTGGCATGAGCTGAGGGATCCACACCTTCTTCCAGTCCCTTGGTTTACTCTCCTCCTTTAGAAGCAGATTGTAAGCAGATTTAATAGAGAAAGTACCAGCCTAGGTGGGGGCCCAAATAATAGAGTCATCACGCCTTGAAATTCTAATATTAGTCAGGTTTTCCAAGAGATCCTTGGCCAAGTGTTGTAGGTTTTGTATGTCCCTTAATCGATTAGGTATATCCTTTGAGTCTCTACCATTGATGTAGCTAGAGACTCTATTACCCGGGCTAGGTCTGAGATAGTCCATAAGGGGTTTGAATCTGTGGCCCAATTTAGGTTGATTCATGATCTAGTGGTCATCCCAAAATCTGATGGATCTCCCATTTCCAACTTGCCAAAAAGCTCCTTTAGACAGAAGGGTGTTACATTTACATATGTTCATCCAGAGTTTGGATCCACTGGGGAGGTCACTATTATGGAACATCCTCCCATAGGGATGTCCTTGGTGGTACTTAGCTTCCATTAATCTGCACCAGTCCACTTTTCCTTCTATGAGCTTCCATGCCACCTTCGTATTAAGGGCCTTATTCATCAGACCTATTTTTCTTAGACCCAGGCCATCCATTCTTTTTGGGAGGCAGACAATGTCCCAATTGACTAGAAAAATCCTCCTCTTTTCTTCAGACCCCACCCACAGAAAGGTTCTCTTAATCCTTTCAAGTTCATTAGCCATGTTGCTTCTAATTTTAAAGAGGGATAGGAAGTAAACAGGGATCCCTTGGAGAGTGGAGGCCACCAGCTGAATTTTGTCAGCATTGCTTAAAAACTTCCCCTTCCAACCAGCAAGTTTCCTCTGGGTTCTTTCAATGATGGAATTCCAGAAATCTTGGGACACCTCTTTGATCGTGAGGGGGAGGCCAAGGTAGGTAGAAGGAAGCGAAGATGCCAGACAACCCATAATTTGAAGCACCTTATTTTGTAACTCCATGGGGGTATTGAAGAAGAACAGCTGGCTCTTTTGATAGTTAATACACTGTCTACAAGCCCATGCATAACTTTCAAGGACTTTTTTCCATTGTATGGCCTCAATCACTGAAGAATACCCAAAGAGGATAGTGTCATCCACAAACTATTCTAACACCACCTGAGGAAGGGTAGAAGCAGGTTTGATGCCTTTTCTTCTTCCCACAGTGGATAGCATACATAGATTCCTACTAAGCACATCAGCCACAATAATAAAGAGGTAGGGGAGAGAGGGTCTTCCTGTCTAAGACCCTTCTCCTAAATAAAATAGCCACCAGGGGAGCCATTGACAAGAACAGAGAAGCTAACAGTTTAAGTACATTCTTGTATAATCTGGATAACCTTCTTACCTGCAAACTTTGGGAGATTTTCTCCTATATCACCCACATCTTTAGGGAAAGCATTAGGATATTCAGGGATGCCAATAAAGTTAAACTATGTATACCTTTCTATATGCAATGGATTCCTTTGAAAACTATCATTCTCTTTTAAAGTAGTGGCTTTTGCTTTAGAAGCTATAATATTCTCTGGCCTAGCATGAGAATACTTAGAAGACTGAAAAAAATCTATTTTCTTCTTCATTTCAATTGTTGTAGCTTCCATTTGTGCCTTCTCTAAAATTTTCTCCATGGTCTCCTTTTTAGTTCTTAATTTCTCCAAATCAATATCCAACTTGGACATTTGCTCTGTTAAAGGCTTCTGAAACCTAGGTTCTTGATTTCTGTATTCAGTCATTTTTTTCTTACCTTTATCCTTCTATGAACTAGAAGCTTTATAAGTAAGTGGTATTTCTTGGTCCTTTTGAGACATCTCTGTATCTTTTATATTTTTATTTCTTAAAGATTTTCTTTTATTTTTATCAACATCCTTAGGCTCATGTTTTTTCTTTCTCATTTCTCTCTCCCTTTTCATTTGTTGAACAAGGGAAAGTTGTTTCATGATGAATTTTTCCTCATTTTCTAGCTCATTAGAGGGAGCATCTTCAGAATCTGAACTAGATGTACTTTTTTCTTCTCTTTCATTAGAAGTAGAAGTGACTGTAGGTGTTTCTAATACCCTCTCTGCAGCTTCTTCATAGTCTAAAGTATTTCCATCATGAGAAGGCTGATTGTTGTTCATGTCTCTCCTAGTATTACCTTCTTTACCTCTTGGAGGAGTTTCATCCATGCTAACTTGGTTTCTCTTCTTCCTCCAGGACATTTCCATCCTTGAGGATGATGAGATTCCACCATATAAAACCTTCTTAGGATCATTTTTCATCCTTGACCTAGTATTCATTCTGAGAGATATTTACTAAATGTGCACTAATCTAAGATATTTTCTTTAGAGTCGCCACCCAAAAATAATTAGGAATGAATGAATACTTATCAAAGGACAATTTTGACAACTACAACTAGTATGATTTGTAATTACTTGAATTCCCCAGTGGATTCACCAATTTGTTAGGGTTTTTTCTTGGAGGGCCTCTAAAGATGCTTGAATGCTTAAATAACTCTATGACTCCCAATGCCTTTGATACTCTAACTCAAGCAAGAGAAAACACTAATTAATGAGGTATTTTGATAACACTAGGGATACCTATTATCACCTCTTTCTTTTTTGAGATCCACTGACTCAGGCATGTTTTACCTTCGATTGATTGCTGACTTGATAGTATCTTTAGAGTGGATTTTACTTTATGTACTGAATGCTCTATTTTTATATGGATATATAAATGACAATGCAGATAACTATTACTATTCTGAGAAAAATCTTGACAAACCAAATCATTATCTTAATGACAACAGACAGCAACATAATAGGGAATTTCATCTTTCTTTCCTTTTACAATTCTTGTGAATCTAGGAGGAATAACCTATTTGATTTACTCTTTAAGAAATCAAAAAACTTCAACTGTAATCACTGTGAATACAATTGATTTTATATATATACTTTGAAAGTAATTGATTTTCAATAGTATTGAATATTTTGGATGATGATGGATTATCTAACAAGTTCCTAGAGAAATTCCTATCCTTGGGCTTATAGAATCAATAGATATAAATCCATAGAGATATATAAAACAAAATACTGTAAGATGCCTTGCAAACTATCTTGTCACTTCTACAATATTGTATCAAATCCTCAATAACTACTGTACTCCCTAAAACTACTCACAAAGTTTAATTCTCCCCTTAGAAGAAGCTTGCAAATAATCAGATAACTACCTTATAGCAAGTATGTTTAACATGCCTTACAAATTAAACATAAAAGAGTACAGACAATAAGTAAAGACACAACAACAATGTAGAGTAAAGTTGCAGTGTATTTTCATTCATATATTTCTGCTTCAAATACATACAAAGGCTAAAATCTCAATAAACACAGACTGGAGCCCAGAAGTCTGTCTTACAATTATATTTTTCATCTCTCCTCAAAAAATTACAGTTTTATCTATTTATAGGTCTTAAACCATCTTGGAATCCTTCAAGTTAGGATGCAACAAGCTTCGGATGGTTTAAGGAACCTAACCATAAAAATATAGAAAAGACAATAAATAAGAATGTTCAACCGGTAGGAAGACAAGAATAGGGGATGAAATTTGATCTTCTTTGTCTTTATATGAACTCTGGCGCCTTTTTCTGACAATGTTTAGGATAGTATCTAATATTTGTACTGAGACCAAGTGACCACCATTTCAGGCTAACCTACACTTTTCTTTGAAAATTACTAACCTCCATGTGCTCAATGGTCAGGCGCCAAGTGTTCATCTTTACTCTTCATCCAGGACCTCTTCTTCTATTTCAATAGGCTTCTTATTCTTTGGTTTTGTTATCAAATCCCAAGCTGTCACATCATCCTCTACAGGCCATTTGAAACTCTGAATACTCTATAGTTGTCCTTTCTGCCTTTCCCATCTGACATCAGTAATGCTTATGACATCAACTAAAAATTTATTTATGTCAATTTCTACTTTGAAAGCCTCATCCAAAATTTTATTGAAACCATCTAAATCTAAATTAGAATCTGTAATAAATGTTGGAAACTGACAATGCAAGCAATTGTTATTTTTTCATTGCTATCAAACCTTAACTGGTAAGACTATTGTTATCTGTTTGAGTACCATATCTATTGTTGATGAAGAAGATTTAAAAAGAAGACCAAGTGAATTGTTGAGTTAAGGAAAATAAAAGGGTACTTGATCAATTGGCACTCTGGCAAAGTAATTAGTTGTTTATCTTTCAAAAATAGTTTTTCTGGTTGTTTTGTGCCGAGCAAAGTTTCTTGTGCCGAGTAAAGTTGATCATGACGAGAAAAGTTGTTCAATGCCGACCACCATTGAAATTGCCGAGTGAAAATAGTGATGTTGACCGACTTATAGTAATTGGATTAATGATGAGATTTGAGATCTCTGGCTGACTTAGTTAATTTTATTGGGATATGTAATGTTAATTAAAGATTGATCCATGTCATTTAATTTATGGGTAACCATAATTAATGCACGGTTTCAAGATTTAATTAGAGACTACTTTGGAGAAGTAAATGTAATGCAAAGATGGAATGATCTATTGGATCTGACCTAACCTAAGATCTATGATCTTGTTTAAGTGGAAAAAGATTTATCTGACCTAGACATAGAGGTATATGATAACCTCAAGGGGTTATTCATGAAGTGTGCAAGAGTGTATGTGTATGCAAGAGGTTTGCATAGTTGATTTACTGTTTGGCATGATCTAGCAGAGAAGGCAAAATACAAAAGCAGAAAGTTGCATGTGTGATTGCTTGACGGATTTCCAAGCAGATCAAAAGGTTGAAATTACAATGTAGGCTATCCAGTAAGTTAACATTAGAGCTGTAATTGGATCTAAATTTGCAAAATAAAAATTGTATGTACCAGATCACAACTGCTGATTACTTTCTTACCATTGTATTAGTTAAATCCTTTAACAAGGTTGACTTAACAGTCATTTGTATAAATCATCTAACAAGGTGACATTCATATTGGAATGTTCTAAGTGCTCTAACAAGGCCACTCCTAAGAGGGTGATTAAATCCTTTAACCAGGTCACACCTAGCAGTGTGTTATTGTAACCTTTTACAGGGTTGGCTCCTCACAGGGCATCACTTCAGAAGAGTGAAAACTTGGTAGCATGTTACTAGTGGCTTTTCCCATATTGGGTTTCCACATTAAATTCTTGTGTCAACTTGTGTGAATTCTTATGGTTTTCTTTACTCTTATGTTTCTACAAGTTAATTTCAATTGACAGTAAACTGCTTGATTAAAGTTGTTGATTTATGCTACTGCTGTCGAGCATATATGAAATACAGAAAGTTTTATTTTCTACATCTAGACCTGAGGATAACTGATTCACCCCTCCCCTCTCATTTATTCTAAATTCATTCTAACAATTGGTATCATAGCTTTTGACTCCTAAAAATAGTTTGAAGGTACTTGGAGTGAAAAGATCAAGATGTATAAGGAGGTTCCTAAGCTGAACAAAGATAACATCCCTGCATGGCAGAGCTTGATGAAACTACATTTGGCTGGTATTGGAGATGATGCTAAGTGACTTATTGAACATGCTTATGTACCACCTACTACTCCTCTCACTGTTGCACAACTAAAAGAAAAGAAAGAGAAAAATCAAGCAATGTTGGAGGTAGCCTCCTCATTGAGCTATTCAAAGTTTGATGCTATAAAGAGCTACAAAAATGCAAAGTAGATGTGGGACAAACTTGCAACTATCTATGGTGGAGACACAAATGTGCTGAGAGCTAAATCAAAAATTCTAAGAGCTAAGTTTGATGAGATGAAAATGTAAGAAGGTGAAAATGTCATTTAGTGCTTTGGTAGAGTTAAAGAAGTTGTAAATGCCATTAGAGGGGCTAATGGAACAATTGATGAGAACACCATTATGAGAAAGGTACTGAGAACTTTACTTCCTATATATTCTATTAGAGTTTCTGCAATTCAAGAATTGATATGTACTCCTAACAATAATCTGAATCTGGAAAATCTGATAGGTAGACTCATTGCATTTGAAATGTCAAATTATGATAACTATAATCTACAAGGGATTGATTCTACTTTTAGAACACAGCTGGTTCTCAATAAATCTAAGAAAGGAAAGAAACATGTGGACAGTGATAGTGACACTTCTGACGATGATCTTGAAGAACTTGAAACACTCATGGGAAAAAGACTATCCAGAGGAAAAGGAAAATACAGAGGTAAACTTCCTATTATTTGTTTTTCATGCAACAAAGTTGGTCATATTGTAATGCCCCTCCAACCCTATCAAGTCTTGGTTATGATCGCTTGATATTAGGAAGGACTTTATGTGAGAATGATTCTTCTTGAGATGGTGTCTTAAGACGGAACCTCTTACAACTCACCATAACTTCGTATTTGATATAGGAAATAATATTGCATAGGTATGTTACTATACATCTTCTTGTGTGTTAATAATAGTTTAATACTAAAAGGATCGCCTGATAGACTTATATGATTCTTTTGAGATGCTCATTATTAATATTTATGTTTACTTTAGGTTAATTGATTATAATCACTTAAAGGTTAGATCTGTTATCTTCTCTAATAATGTTACTTGGGATTAGAGATGATTAATGCATTTAGGATTATACGATTTGGTTATCTTGTTTTGATAATGAGTACATGCCTAATGATTAAATGGGTTTGTGAAATTTAATTGATGATTACATTTACATGAATATGTTATGATGCATTATTGTTATACAATATGGA